>JAAVTI010000206.1:0-53742 GCA_011947335.1 Phytophthora constricta
AGTGCGCCGACCTCGATTTATGCGCGGAAAGCATGCAGCCAAAAGGCAGGAAATGCTAGCTTCGCGTAAATGGCGGAGTTTTACGGTTCCTGCGTTTTACAATGGTCGAGTGTTTACATCATGGGAAGATTTTTTCGTTGTTGGGCGCTGTACACCGAGGAGAACAATCTGAATTATCGAATTCGGAACTCGGTGTCAACGGAAATTAACAATCGCAAGTAAGTCCATAAATTATCATCTGTGTTGGTTTTATATTAACCCTTAATGAGTTTTCTTTATCGTGTATTTGCAGCTTTCAGAATGGTGCCAACGCGCCTGTGCCGGCTATTGTGCCAACTGCACTAAACCGAGTAAAGTGTGTGCTCTATTGCACCCATGCGTGCTATGACGGTTCTCGCAGTCAGGACATCGCACGCAGCAAACCTTCCGGTATACAGGCTGTGAGGCGAAGCTGACAGTCAAACTTGTAAAGCCCGGCAAGACGTGGTTGATTGCCGTCATCAACGAGGTACCTGTGCTTATAATCTGTCGCTATTTTGCTTTCAGTGATATTAATGATATTTACCCTTTTGTAGATTCATGTGCACAACCATCTTGTATCGGAAGAGATTCATGACACGATTCGCTTGGAGAAGACGCTGCGATCAAGTGAGCTAACTGACAGTGTCGAGATTCTCACCAAAGCGCAGGCCCCAACAAGAAATGTTGCTGCATTCTTAGCCAACACAACAGGTGCGAACGTGTGTCTTGTCCTATCCATATTATAGTTTCTGGAATTGACTTTTTGTTTTGATACTCAGGCTTGAACGTTACCCCACAGCACGTGCGTAACCTTCTTGCGTGGCGATATGGAGGTCCGACTGTCGCTGAGCGTGTCAGGACATTGACAAACGAGTTTATCACAATCCCCGGCAACTCGTGCATGGTTGCGCGAGACGAAAATGATGTTGTGTGCGTGATTGTTTTTATCAGTTCTGTGCAGAAACAACTTTACGCCCACTGGGGTGAATCACTCATCGTGGATTGGACTCATAACACCAACATTGCTGGCTTCCATCTCGGTATGTGGTTCTCTTGCATTGCTTATAACGCTTGAGCACTCATTTATCCGTGTTGTGTTTGAAGGTTCTTTCATGTGTACAACCGCTACCGGAAAGGGAGTTTCGGTTTGTGACATGCTCGTCATAAACGAGCTTAAGCCGACCCTGGTGGCATCCTTCGAGTTTTTCGCGATAGTATCGGGGATATCATCACTGAAACATTCGTCATTGACAAGGACTTCAATGAGTGGCGTGTCCTTAACGAAGTGTTTCCTAGCGCAGTGGTAATACGCGTGGTTGTGGTGCTTTTGGGGATTCCTGTCACTTAGTCGGTGTGCTTTGTATGTGTGTGCAATGATAGGTATTGCTCTGCCAATTTCATGTGATTCTTGCTGTCCAGAAAAAACTAGCGGAAGAAGAGTTTGGTATCAGTCCCGCTCGGCGAGACGAGCTTGAGATTTTGTGGCGCCGCCTAATATCGGCAAAGACTAAGGTGCTATTTGATGCAACCTGGAAGACATTAAAAGCTCGAAGTAGTGTTGTTTCCCCGGATTTTACGACGTATTTGACACTCAACTGGATGAATTGTGTGCATATGTGGGCACAACATGCTCGTGGACGGTTTTTACTGGCGGCAATTCGACTAGCAATCGCTTAGAAGCCACGTGGAAGCAGATCAAGGCTCAAGTCAGTGCCGCAAGCCCTCTTGACAAGTGCATTAGCGGAATGTTTTCGTATTGGGCTGGTAGACTGCGCGAGCTGCGATCCGAGCTCTCCCTGCGCAATTGCAGCACGGGTTTTGATGAAACAGCGCCTCCAGAAATTCGCAGCTTGCTCAACGCCGTGAGTCCGTTTGTCTACAGTCTTATAGCAAAGGAATATCAAGCCTATAAGTCGTGGAAAGATCGCTATGGAGTGTCACGACGAACTGAACATGAGGTCCACATATCGGGAGCGCCGAATAAATCTCATGTGATTCAGTTTTCGGGCTCCTGCAGCTGTCTATTTTACTTGTCAACGCGGCTTCCCTGTCGGCACATTCTGTACGCCATTCTCGAAGTCAAACAGGAGAGTAGCATTTCCGTGGACATTATCAATTCTCGCTGGAATCTGGTCGCAGCAGAGCAATTGGTTAATGTGCTTCAAGACGGTATGCAATGTCTTGAGGTACTGAGTCGCGTTCCCTATCGCATTGCAACTCTGGCCAAAAATACAGCTCATGTACAAGCTAGTAGCAGTCGCACAGGCCAACCCAAACAAGCTGTGAAATTTATCCGACTGAAAAAGCACCAACCCTCGCAATCGGAACTCGCGGTGAGATCGGATGTCGAAAAGTACAACATCGTCGTTGGAATTCTGCAGTCGGCGATAGATGCTTTAGTCAATCTGCCATCCGTTGAGTTTTTTCAAAATGCGGTTGCGTTTGAAAACCTTTGTGGGGATTTTGTTGCTGCTATTAGCAAGAACGGCAGCGCACAAACCGCAGTTCCTCCTCTCCACGACAATCCTCTTGACGCAGATCTCCATTCCCAAGATGAGCAGTTTGACATTAGTGAACTTGACGCGGATGTCATTCTCGAAGATGAGGAGCTTGGCATCAGTGCACTTGACGCAAAACCCGCCCTGCAAGATGTGCAGCCTGGAAGCGACCAAGTACACCGCAATGCAACACCCAATAAGACAGTTGAGGCTGTTCCCGATCATAAAACTACTTTGACCAAAACCAGCAACGGAGGACAAACCAAGGTGACCAAGAATCCGATCAATGTGTCCTCGCATCAGGCAGGATTAAAAGAGATGATCTTACCCTCGAAGCGAACGCGTCACTCACTACGTCGCCGGGGTAGCACCAAGAAACTGAAAGCTCCAAGAGTGCAAATTGAGGAACTTTTGCTCGAAGAATGGCATGAAGGTGTTCCCCTTCATCGATGCGTTGCCTGGATTTCGCAAGCGGTAAATGAAAAAAACTTGCAGAGCTGCTTGAGTATTATCCAGTTGTTTTGCGTCCAATCAAAGGCAAATCAAAGCGTGTTGTGGCAGTGGTGGACACCCTCACGCCACCTGTCACACAAGTATCGGTGGTGTTCCATGAGCAACTCGTTGACAAGTGTGTCGAGGTCCTGCAAAATAAAAGGCGTCGGCTTTTCGCGGATTCGGCTCGGCCGGCTGCTGACGTCGCAGTCCTAGTTGGAGGTGAATATTACACCGAGTAAGTCAACTTGATTACATGATTGGGTTGTCGGTCATTCATCTAAGCTTTGTTGTCATGTTCCAGGAATCTTATAAAAGATATGATGACTTTCACGAAGCTGCATAAGTCGTTCTGCCAGAAGCAAGAAATCAAGCAACTTCTCGCTATCAACTGGGATGAACAAGCTTGTCAATTTTGCGCGCTATCTGTGGATGCCCGAACAGATCAGCAGATGGCGACCGACGTGAAAAACACCTTAGAAAGGGCCTCACCGACAGCAATATCGAGAATTCAACTTGATGTTCTGCTATCTAAGGCTTCAGCAGGATCTATGATGGTCAAGGTTGCTGAAATTCTCTGCGATCTACGGCCAAATCGGTGGTTGACAGACACAATAATTTGCGCAGCATTGAGAAAGTTTTGCAATTTGCAAGGTCAAACGTACTTCATTGATCCGCTCTGCACACTAGCAATGGACTGGAATATTCCGAGCAACAGGGAGTGGAGATTTGTCATTGCGCCTTGTAACGTGCGGAACCTTCACTGGACTCTGGTCGTGGTCGACCTGAAGGTTGGTGTAGCAATTGTCTATGAGCCTCTGATGCAGATCATGTACTTCGACGAGACTAAAGTCAGATGCAACGACGTAATTTTCCCTGCAATTCGCGATTGGGAAGACAGAGCATCTGCACAACACCGTGACTGGAAACCAGAATTGCTCCGAGCCCCGATACAGAACGATGGAAACAACTGTGGTATATTCATCATCGCAATGGCATGGTGCTTTCTCGCAGACAAGAAAGAGGATGAAGATTTTAGGGGTTCCGGGGACTTATTCCCGAATACGTAGCGACTACATTTCGGCTGCGGTTGCTATGGCACATGTTGGCCTCACCGCATGTTACGATCGAAGAGCAAGCTGAAACAAGTGCTCAAGACTTGCTAGCTACAGAACGCGAGATCGACGATTATATTTATCGACGTAAGGAGGAAGCTCAGTTGGAGAATTTGTAAGTTTTTGATGTATATGTAGGTCGTTGCATAGCGTAAGTTTATCCTGCAGCATCTACGATCTTTCGAGCTCAGAGCACAGTTGATTAGCGTACCCGTTGAAGTTTGCGTCGAGAGCAACTACATCACCGTTTAAAACGCGCGATACACAGGCGATAGCGTCGCTGATGTCGTCGCGCACATCCGACATGCGCTGCCGATGCAAGTCAAGGAGCTGAGAGAGATGATAGTACTCAATTCTCATGTGTTCTTGCTGGGCTTGTAAATCACGGATACGTGACAGCAACAGCTTCATTACAAGTGACAGCAAGTGGCCTGATGGTGGTTCTTCAGCTGGTTTCTTCTTTTCTGATGGCTCCTGCGTTGCGATCTTAATTGGAATTGCTCTTTGTTCGGGAGTCGAAGGACTCCTCATATCTTCGCTGGCGAGTTTTGTCTCGCACGCACGCTCTTTCCGCTCAAAAGAGACGTGAGTTGGCTCCACAAGCGCTGAGGCAGGTGGTAGACCCCTTGGGATGCAGGAGATGGCTTTACGTGCCCCATAAGCTCAAACCCACACTCCCTCAGTTCATTCTTAGCCTCCAGCCCATTTTGTGACATGGACGACAGCTCTTGCAGCTTTGACGGAGCCTCCAGATCTCCCTGTGACGCGCGAGTTCGCTTTGTAAGCTTGGCAAAGTGCACACCCTTCTGTGCTGCGAGGAACGGTTCCTTACCTCAGACGAAGACTCCTGCGATGAGTGTCGGGGCTTCTTCAATGGGAGCGTCATGGCATCGCGGTAGTTCAGCGACGAGGAGGCCGCGCGCTTTGCGGTCATCTTCTAGACTGGCTTGAATGGGAATATAAAATAAAAAACGCCGAGAAGAGTGGCACAGCACCGCCAGTGTTACCGATCGCTAACACATCAGTGTTACTCGAAGGAGTGCCGGTAAAAACGAGTCCTTGAATGCGTAGTACCTATCACCAGGGAAATAATCGACTGGCAAATAACTGTTTGGTTTGCTCCCCCACGCTAAATTATTTACTGTAACTTGGCTGCTTCTGTGTGCGGCCAACCATGCTGCTGTCGACCCGGAAACATCAAAAGCAAACGACCCAATTGCTAACCTTAATTGTGGTGAAAAGAAGGACTCGCCCGCAAAATCTTGAGCCATGTGGCTTACCTTTCTGCTTTCATCGGAAAAGTTCCGATGAAAACGAGATTTAGATACCCCAGTGAACTTCGATTTGAAGCTGCAGAATGGATGCAGCTTATTAGCTTATTAGCTGACGATCTATCGCTCATCGGGGCGAAGCAACGTACGACCAAAAGCAAATAAGTGGACATGATCCCAACCTGGATGGCGCCTCTCAGCGTCGCACAAAGTTAAGTTCGCTGCCGGTAGCACTGATCTGACGCGTCGGTCTCAGCAGTTCGAAAACGTCAACATTCGCCACTTCAAGTGCAAATGACTTGGCTCCACTATAGCGACAAAGATGCACGAAGCACGCAATGATGAAACGCAGTGCCGCCGATGACTATACATAACTCCGTCGACTATCCTTCGCTGGGCTATATGCCGATGGCCACTATCACAAACGCGTGCAAGCCCGCACCAACCTCCATACGACCGAACTACGACATGCAGACCGTCACCATTCCGACCAGAATGGCCACAGCTCGAACGGCCCCGACGGGCTGGGCCTGTTGCGCCTGGACTATCTGCGCAAGATGTTCCTGTACTCACTATTTTACCTGCTCGTGAAGGCCGTGACCGCCAACCCGTGCTTTGGGTTCGCGACGCAGTACTGCCAGCTGCGTGCCCCAAACGGCCTGCTGGTCTTCGCCAAGGCCTTCCGGTGGAGCAAACCGACCGAGGCGCTCTTCCTCTCGTTCGTCTAAGTTCGAACCGAGTGTCCTGGCCACAAGAGCAGGCTGCAGTGGAGCCAGATGAGCCCCCGACAAGATTGCAACGGAACGCGTTTCGAGCCACCATCAAGTTAATCAATGTAATTCATGTATTTATTGCCAGCAGTGCGTTGTTGCAGACGTCGACCTCAATGAAAAAGGCATCGACTTTGCTTGGTAGTACTCGAAGTAACTTGTAACTTTATGAAACGAAACCTGCTGCCGAAATGAGCTTTCGCATGGCCGAGGCGCACCGAAATTCTCCTTTTGTTTAAAACATATCGGGGTGAGCTTTGACGTGGCATGCTCGTGACAAGCTGACGACGTTGCTCAGTCCACCCTCACGGCAAAGTCACCGTGAGTGAGTGGCATGCAAATGGCGGCCGCGATTGCAAGCGCTGTAACAGCGCTCTAATACTCGAGCAGCATCACTGTCACGAGTGCCCACACTTGCGCCATTTTCAACGTAGAAACGCTGTCACCGACGTCGTGACGTTCGATGATGAGCGTGGTCGTCGCAACTCGTTTGCAGGTTCACTCTGTCCAGTGGGAGGAATCACCCATCTGGATACGACAAAGGTTAAACGTCGGCAGCCACTAACTAAAACTATAGCGGACTGCCTCAGTGGAGTGACTCCATTCAGCTCCTCGCGCCACATTCGCATTGACGAGTTGACTGGCCGAACATCGGAGCGGATGGCACGTCGATCCGCTCCGATGTTCGGCCAGTCGAACTGTCCACGCCAATCGATCGACATCGATGGTGAATACTTTTCTGCTGCCCTGTAACGGCGGCAGACTCAACATGGCGGAATCCCCACTCGTGCCATCCTGGCGTACCCCTCTGCATGTTGTTGCTGCTGTCAACGCCCTGCCTAATCAATTTGAATCGTTCGATCGCAAGTTCACCCGCAGCGTGCTCATGCCCGAAAAGAGCACAAAGACTCCTTTCGTACCCAATTGTGCACTCAATCTACTTTATGTTTAAAACAATGGTCGTGGGAAGTGCGCCGCTCTGGCTTTTCATTGACCGTCGTGCGTGGCCAGCTGGCTCAAGCATAAGACGCAAGGGGCAAGGCGAAAGAGGCAGAGCGAGCGAGCGACAGAAAGCGATCGCGTAGGGAAGAGGCAAGCGACAAGCAACACCACGACCCGCTTCGGCCAGTAGATCGACTTTTGCCACACTTTGCATTGAGGCGCCAGGTGCAAGTGCAAGTTTCCCTTAAGAGGTTCACGCAGGTGAGTGGGGCAAGGTTAACGACGCGGCGTGGCCCTGTCGCTTTGAGCTCACTTCGCGTCCGTCCGTACAGGTTTCTTCTCACGGAAAGGAAAGGAACGCCGTGCGTACAATGGCGAACCATCGGTCCCGCAGCCGCGTGCAAAGTGGCGCCTCGGACTCTCGCCGAGGTTCGAACAGAGCGCCGTCTCTGACCGCAAGCGAGCGTGCGTACATGATTCGTAAGGCCAAGGAGGCGTCGGTGGCCCTCGTTGATCACGCACACGCTGGACGGGCCCGTCCAGTGGCACTACACGGGCAAGTTCCGTGGCATCCAAATGTACCGTGGAGAAGGCAGTTACGACCGTGTGGGCACCGCCGGCACCGAGTTCCTGTGCGGGGTGACGACCATGATGGGGTCGATCGAAGAAGTGGCCAGTTACTTTGACCAGCAGACAACGGAGCGTATGGTGGCCAAGAAGGCTGATGACGTATTGGATTGCGCAGTCTTGTACGCACTCGTGCAACACGATCCCCAAAACCCGTTCTACCGAGTGTCCGCCAAGTACCAACTGTACGAAGGGCCGTCAGCCTTTTCAAGAGAGAGGGATTACTGCTTTTAGAGTGCCAAAACACTTTCCGACACGCGTCGGGGCGACGGGGATGGGTTTTGAGCATGCACTCGATTAAGTTGCCATGTTGCCCCGAAGTGGATGGGGTTGTGCGAGGCAGTATGTACCAGTCTGGGTACGTGTTCGTGGAGGCCGAGAAGGAAGGGTGCATGGACGTGATGCACAGTCTCCAGATCAACTTTAAGAGCACGAGTCGACTGCCGCATTTTCTCTTAAACTCGGCTCTTAAACGCCGGATTTTGTCCGTCGTGACCATCAGTCGTGAGATTCAAAGCACGAGAATGGGCAGGCAAACGCTCTTAAAAAAGAAGGACCTCATGCCCAAGAGAGCGCGAGCACTTTGTGTCAACTGCTCGAGGAAATTTTCACTTTTTGTGCGAAAACGCGCTGCCGAGTGTGTGGCGAAGTGGTGTGTCAGCCATGTGCCCCACAAGTTTTAATCAATGTGTCAAGAGGTCCGCCGGTTAAAACGCGGGTTTGCACTAAATGCTACCATTTATCCCCAAAAGACGAGTACGACCCGGTGGGGGACCTCCCAGGACAACAATCGTCGGACGCGAGACGGTATCAGAATGAAACTCGCTATTCGGACATTTTACATGACAATTCGGAGGCTTTTAATGAGGCCGATGAGGACAGTTTGGATGAAGATGAGGACGAGGACGGACTCGAGGAACAGTCGGACTACAGCGTGTTCGCCCAGTCGAGGTTTACGGAAGCGAGTCGGGACTCCATTGCAACGACCAGTCGGTTCGATGCGGATGATGGAGCGAGCAGCATTTACAGTGGAACGAGCACGTCAAACTGGCAGCATGAAAGTAGTGTGGCCAGTAGTATGTCGGATTGGTACCAAGCTAGTGCAGTGAAAGCTGTCGACGGATACATTTACGACCCACAGGCTTCGGTCATGAGTTCGACCATGGGCAGCAATTTCTATGGGGCTAGTAATTTTACGGAAGAGAAGTACGGCAGGCGCACGGGGCAGTATAACTCGACGGTAGCCATTCCGGAAGATGAGCCAGCCACTCATGGGAACACGAGTGGCGACTCGTACGCCACCAATGGCAATGGCGAGTCCTATGCGAGCAATAATAGTAAGATCCTTTCGATCCACAAGATCGCGAAGGCTCGGTCGGCACGCTACGGGATCACGAGTCAGTTCCCACCGCTACCGCCGCCTCCACCCCGCTTTCTCCTCCACCTGAAGAGGACGAGGAGGAGGAAGATGAACCAAGTGCCCCGTTGGATGCTGGATCGCTGAGGGCACACAATTTGCAATTCTCGAATAAGGTGAAGAAAGACCGTAGCAATGGAGCTTCGCGGAAAATGTTTACACCTCCGAAAGAAGAGCGTTCTCGGAGTTCACAAAGCCGTGTACCCCCAAGGTGCCAAGAAAGAAGGAACGTAATGCTGCTGCGGTTAACAAAGATGAAGGTGTTCGAGTGTCACACATCGACTCGAATGCGTTCGGCAACACTCGATCCTCGGCGATTCTGCAGCAAGTTCGTCGCAACCGTAACCGCACACTTCAATTTACACCTGAAAGTGATCGGCAATCGGCAGTGTTGAAGAGTTTGGAGGAAGAACACTTGGCTAGAATGCGTGAAATCGAGCGGATGCAAGCTCTGGCTAAAGAAAAAGCTGCCCGTCGATCAAGGTCGTCCAACTCAAGCCAACGAACATCAACGCAAAACGCACAATCCACGAGTAGTTCCATATCTGGAAGTGACCGTGTAAGCACCTCGAAGAGATCAGCAAGGTCGCAACGCAGCTCCGTCGACCGTCTCCTCCTGGATCCCCACTTGGTCCTCCACCCGGATCCCCTCCTGGTCCTCCGCCCAGGTCACCACCTGGCAGACCTCCGAAAACTAAAGGTTTTGCTACTCCCCCGCGCTCTCCACCTCGCAGAAGTACTAGAACGTCAAGCAATCGTGGGAATGACTACTTCAACGATCGATCGCGCCGCACGGATGTAAGCAGTGATGGATCTCTGCAGCGCAGCCAGTTCTCATCGCAATCGAACGGTACCTTTACCAGATCTGCTGTGCGTGTCAGTCTTGCGCCTTCGGAGCAGATGGAAGACCTCACGTTCAATACCCACCGGTCCGGATATCGCATCAGTGCGACTCCGTCCAAGGGAAGCGATTCGTCTTTTGGTGACCGGCGATTCAATTCGTCCCAGCGGTCTAGCATTCCTCATTCCGAGCAGTCCGACGACGTCGCATTTGACGCGTCTCAACTTTCACTGGACAAATCAAAGTTTTCCAGCAGCATCGCCATCCTGGAGACTCCTGGTGATGCAGCACACAAATCGGTCGCAATAATGGAGAGTCACAGTGCTGAACGGGGCTCGAACGCTTCCACGCTTTTCGACGAAGACTTGATTAACCGTTCGACTGAAGATATGACTGAGCACATTAACTCGATCCGAGCTCGTAACGCGTACCAACTACCCCAAGAGGATTCTCATCCTTCAGACGACTTGCGGAAGAGGGAAGAGGAGCACCGAAAGCGCATGGAAGAGCTAGCTCGCATCACCGTGAATCATGTCGACGAGAACGATATCCGTGATAGCGCGTCCAGTCTGGGGGTCTTCACGATAGCGCGATTAGTCTTACTGGCTTCCGCAACCCCTCTTACAGTCCGAACCATAGCCTCCTTGACAGTATCGTCAGCGATGATTTCGACTTCGAATCGCGTCCTCTTGGGCGGACGAAGCGCAGTGGAACGATTCCATTCAGTTTGGACGAAATGCAGCACATGGTAGAGGAAGGGGAAGAGGACAATGAAAGTGACAGATCAAGCGAACGTTCGAGAGGTCTTTCGCACGACGAAGACGAACTAGTGAGTGCTCATTCTAGTGAACGCTCGAGAGGCCTTTCGTACGACGTACAGGACGACGAGAGTGGACGTTCCAGCGAGCGCTCTAGAGGTCTTTCGCAAGACGTGCACGAAGCCAGCGTGAGTGAACGCTCTAGCGAACGCTCAAGAGGTCTTTCGCACGATGTTCATGACGACGAATGTGCGAGCGAACGTTCAAGTGAACGTTCAAGAGGCCTTTCACATGATGTGCAGGAAGACGCACGTGTTAGTGAATGCTCGAGAGAACTTTCCCGCGACGTGCAGGAGAACGAGAACGTGAGTGAGCTCTTAAACAATCGTTCAAGAGGTCTGTCTCATGAGGAGCCAGAGGTCGAGCATGTAAGTGAACGCTCAAGCAGCAGTTTAAGTGATCTCTCGAGTGAACAATCTGGACGACTCTCACATGAGGAACCCGTTGCTCCTAAAGAGATCGTTTCCAAATTCGAGCCTTACAGTTCCCAGCTCGTTACTGGAGAAGGAGGTTCTGCTGTCGACGAGTTTTTCGCTGAAGAGTCCAGGGATATCCCTAGCAACAAGCTCCCTCTGGTTGATGAAAGTCACGATGGAGACTTCGGCGACAACAGTGCTACACGTGCTTCCGAAAACACGTCAGAGGAAAATCTGGAATTCATGCCAAACATGGACGTACCCTCCTTGCCAATGCCAATGCATCTCCCGGCCAAGGAGCAGAACAACAGTGCGTCTAGCACAGAACCCTCAGAACACGTGAGCTCTCCTCGCGAGTCGTGCGTGTCGAACGTGTCGGCGCTTGACGAAGAGTTGATGAATCGTCCAACGGAGGACCTCTTCGAAATGGTCCGGGCTAATCGTGCTCATAAGTGGGAACCAACGGCGTCCATCTCGGAGCTACACGATGGTGGTCGCTCGTCAGAAGTTATGCAAGACATTGAAGAGAGCCACCGCCGCCGGATGGAGGAACTCAACCGGATCGCCTTGGACCACTTGGGCAACCGCATCTCAAACCTTGACGATGATCTTTTTAATAGTTCTTACCGACCGAACCGTGCATCCAGCAACGAGGAAGATGATGAGGAAAGTGAGAAGGCACAGTGGCGCTCGACGCTCGTCATGGACCAATATCAGAACAAGCATCAGCAAGAGATGAAGACATTGCGCCGCAAGATCCGCCAGCTGGAAGAGGAGTGCCGAGAATCGTTTGCGTCGGTGTTGACCCCCGAGGAGCTTATGGACTTGTCGGAGCTTGACGAAGATGACGAGTCTCCTGCTGATGTCAAGAGCGACTTTAACAGCGGCTTCAACGGCATGTCGTCAGTTGTATCTTCCAACGCCAGGAACTCTTCCGTCATGGGCTCTTCTTTCGTCTCGACGGACTCCCTGAATATGAGCTCGACGCAGTCCATGCCGCCGCAGCTCGACGAACCGGTTTCGGCGCGCGTGCTGTACGAGCAGATCGCTCAGCTGACCCAACTGCAGCGGGAAATGGCCATGGCGGAGGACGATGCTGATGAAGAGGAGTACCGTGCTCGCATTAAGGATCAGTACCGCTTGCTTCGCTCGATTAAGGTGCAAGGTCGCCGTTAGGCAATGCAGAAGTGGGAAAGTGTGGGGTACAGACCCTAGAGTACTCAGCAGCAGGAGCACGTTTGCTTACCACTCAAGCGTGCAGCCGCTTCTCGCCCACGCAGACCCCAAGTAAGTAAGTGTCCGGCGGCCACGTATCTGTAGGTGTGGCTTATCTGAAAACATTTGGTAGCGCATGAATGCACAGCAGCGAGCTTCAAGCTTGAGCTCGCTTTAGTCCTGACGAAGTTAGATTAACTTCATCCTCGTCCTGCACAGCTGTGGAGGCATTGAAGCTAGCACCTTCAAGCGGAATGCCATGCAGCTGGTCGCCCACAGATGAAAGTTCACCTACTTTGGTGATCGCTTTCAACAGACAGCATTGCGTTCAAGCTTTCGTGGCCAACGTGGGGCAACAACGGCACCAAAAAGCACCGCACTCACGTGTTCCTTGACGCCAGCGACACTGCACGTCCGCGATACCATCTGGCATGCACAACTTGGTGATCACACGGGTCTCTGCTCGTGCAGACTCCCACGCCAGTCGCCTCGAGCCGGGCAAAAATGCCTTCGACCGTCACTTCGAACCGAAGCCACCGCGTCCACGGCGTGAATCACATGGGCACGAACGCCTCGACGCCGTCGTTAACTTGATCAAAGCAAAGCGCTGAGATTTTTTCCTGGCTGGGCTGTGCACCGTATTGCAGTGCTGTCTGACTCGTGGGGAGGCTGTCAAAGCAGTGCCAACGCCTTCGTCTGGATCCCGTGTCATTTCGGAATCCTCATTCGTGACGCACAGCTGTCCAGGCCAAAGCGCTCGCTTGCGAGTGAACCATCCCGTGATTTGCCACGAGCTGCAAGTGTGCTGTCCAGTGTCAAATCCGAACTTGCTCGATGGTGGAGATCGTCGTCTCGGAACGCGAGCAGCGTGACCTGGTGCGTCGCGGTGACGACGTTTTCCTAGACACACAGCAGAGACTTTACGACGTGAAAATGCGTCGAGCAGGTCAGCGGAACGCGCGGCGTTGGTCGAGTCGAAATCCTTGTTGACGTCGCTGGACAGAAGCGTCGTCTACGGGTCGCTGGAGGAGATCGCCGACCTCTTTTAAACGAAGACAAGCAATTGGTGCTCGACTTCTCCGAGACGAGAGAGCTCGCTTTGCTGCTACCGACCACCAAAACGCGGCCACTCGAACGCACGAGCTTGCGGTGGTCGCTTTTCCACTCGCCCAGTCGCCACTTGGCCAAGGACCAGGACTTTTGCTACCTGGAGGTCATGAAGAGCTACAGGACGCAGAGTGGACGGCGTGGTTGGGCGAAGTGCATGCACTCGATCCAACATGATGCATGTCCCGAGTTTACCAACTCCCCGAGTATGCACGTGAACCGCGGAGAGCTTTTCTACTGTGGTGTGTTTTTGAAGAGACGAACGAATTGGGCGTGCTGGATGCCACTTTCTACTACAATCTCAATCGGGACAAAGTTCCGCCAGTGCTACTGCCGATCATCTTGAAGTCGCGTGGCAAAAGGAATGCTGAACTTGTGAACCACTACAGTAAAGCTGTGCAGACGATCCTGTTCTCCAAGAAGCAAACGCTTCCGATGGCTCTGAAGCTGCAGGCTGACAGGTCTTGTGGCGCCTGTGCCAACCAGCTATCGATGTGGAAGCCTAAGGATAAATGCCTCTTTTGCGGATCTGTAAGTCGTACACAGCTACTCTGGTTAGTTGGTGGAATGCTAACATCTCGTTGAGTGTCTGCAGTTTATGTGTGATAAGTGCACCGACATCGTGTCCCGGAATCATCGAGTGGACGGAGTGAAACGGGGAGATTGTGTGCTACTCGTGCGCTGAACGACGAGGAACGAAAATCATGGTGCCACCTGAATTTGGTCGTGCTCATGCTGCCTACAATGACGACGGGAGCGCAGATACTCACAACGCAGACACCGAGAACGACAGATTGCGGAGTTTCAGCATTTCGTCCCTCGACGACGGTGATTCCACTCCCAAGGCGTTCAATGATAAAGGCAAGCCGTCTTTATTGCTAGCAAAGCAGGAACCAGCTCCACAGCCAGCTTCACAATGTACGTTTCCACACGAGTTTGCTGACTTAGTGTCTATCGTGCACTAACTTTTCTCTCTTGATCCCGTAGTTATCCCTTGCGCTACGTTCCATCTTCCGACAGATAACAAGCCACAACAGCCACTACGCCGCAAGACTCGTGCGTCATACCGCCAACCATCGGTTGTGCAAACTGAAGCTGACACTTGGCAAACTCGTCAGCGAAGTCGAACAACAGGCAATTCGAGGCTGTCAAGCAGAGCAAGGGCTACTTTGACAAGACCGTCAGAATCGAGGAAGCTATCCCCGACCTACAACGACCCCGAGGGGAGGAACCAACTGAAGCGGAGCCAACGGATTTCGAGCAAGTAGGAAGCAAAGTCGGCATTAATCTCGAGGAGCTGAACTACCGCATGCGACGGTATACAACAAACTCCGTGCCGGTGCCCAAGGAGTGGATTGTTCAAGACGTCCGTGACTCTGCGTACCACACGGTTGACGGCACTCACAATCACTACCACCACAACAGTTTCGACCAAACTCCTCCACTTTCAGCGATCATGTCGAAGGTGTCGTCCACGAGGTACTCGAAGACAAACCCGTGCGACCTGTCCTATCTAGATAACTTCAAGTAAATGGCAATGTAGCGTAACGAAGCGTAATCTCATTAATGAAGACAAAACCAATGACACAGATGAATGAAGCAAACAATGCGTACGTCTTGTGACAACGCACATGTAGAAGTTGAGAGAAAACCCCAAGGTGGACGATTTCGGAGCGGATCAAAAGCTATTGCCAAGGAGAACGGCAGGGATGGCGAGCAATATGGTTGGCACTTTGCAACGCTGGACCAGAATGCAGCTGCGCTCAGGTTTGTTGCAGCCACCAAGAGCGCTGCCACAGCGATACCACCACGGCTCCACCGAGAAACACCAAGTCTGCTCGTTGGTAATGCAGCACAGAAAATGCTTCGTGCAGCCGCCTGAATACATGTACAGGGCCCACATCTTCGTGAGGCAGCTTGCAGACGTCTCGGAAGGAAGCACCCCAAGGTCGAGACGTTGATTTGGAGACGAAGAGGAGAGCTGAGCAGCACTTCTCTTCATAATCTTCATTTTTGCTCTGCGATCGTCCGCTATGCGCTCTCTACCAATGCCCAGCGTGGGGCTTCCACCGCTCGTAATCTCGAGGAACTTTTTTGGTGTCGCAGTGCCTTCCGACCTAGCTTGCAGCTTTGCACACCACGTGGTAAACTCACGCTTCAGCATGTTTTGATGTTCGCGAAGAAAGGTCGGGAAATACACAACTCGCACTGCTGGCGTCCTGTGCGAACAGCTCGTTTCTCAATGCTCTCTTTGTGCAATAATGCTCTCTTCGTTGCTAAACAACAGTCTGAAGTAGGACAGAGACTTATCTGCATGGAATTGCCGCCCTTGCCCATCTGAGGCTCGATCCCGCAACCCACACCGAGGTTCGTCCAACGTAAGGCCACAGCGCCTGACGTTGGTTTGGTACAGTACCATATATACATAGGTATAATAATCGTGGAGTCGCTCACAACCAAAGTGCACTGTTACGAATCAAAGCGACCGTGTACAGTACATCCAGCGCCGCCGCACGTTCCATGCCCCCAAACTCCGTGCTTGGGCATTGCTCGTAGCGCTTATCCCATTTCTTCACGAGACTTGCGTGGCGATTCAACCGGCACGAGAGATCATCGAGATCGGTGACTAAAGTGATTCGCTTGCGCTGTAGTCATTTCGGAATTCCAGAGTCTTCAGTTCCTCCATCCTCGTGAGGAACGGCATCTCGGGATCATTTGGCAACATCTCACTTGATAGCGAAGTCGAGAAGCACCAAGACCATGGCCGGTGGTAGTGATCGAGATGAGGACAAGAAGTCAAGCTCGAGATGTTGCGCGTTCTGTGGAGCGGTGAGTTGAGTTGTTTCGCGGAGACAAAGGACATGTACTTCAGCCTACTGACATGACCGTGTTGTCTTGCGTCTCTGAGCAGTATCTCTGCAAAACTTGCACCGCCGTCGTTGCGTACAGCTCGTCGTCAGCGGAGAGTGGGGGTAGCTCCTCGAAAGCCAAGCCTTTGCGGTGGCGATTTCTGTCCAGCAAAAGTCCACGCAGCAAACTCATGTGTGGAGCATGCGCCGAGAAGCGGAATCTCCCTGTGCAGCACAACCAGCAGTGCTCCGACCCGTCGCATCACCATGCCATGAAGCGTATAGATAGTCTACAAAAGGTTGACCGCGAGGAACTGAGCCGATCGCGAGAGGATACTCGTGCTGACCCTGTGGAACTACTGACACTGCAGAAAACACGTCGCCGAACAGTTGATGATGACATGCAGCAAAGACAACTAGACGAGCGAGAGGTTCCACGTCGACACTCAGTAGATGCAGCACCCGAGACGACAAACGCTGTGCAAGAACCCACAACTCAATCGAGGAAAAACACCCGGCCATCCTTTTCAAACCATCGCATGTCGAGAGAGTCTCTCATTTCGTGGTATCGCCCCAGCAACACAATTGACATTGGCACTCGGAATTCCGCCACGCTGGAGCGATCTGCCCTTGAAACGCCTGATCGATCAAGCAAGACAAGCAGCAAGAGCCCTAGCATGCGCAGATCGCAAATGAGTCGCACGAGACGAGCGCAAACAGAGGAGCGGATAAGCTCGACCGCAGGAATGTCGAGGTCTCTCGGAATGGCCAGCAATTATTTCGAGGCGATTTCGACATCATCGCCAACAAATATGCTGGAGGTTGAACCGCTCGAGCGACAAAAGCACGAGACGATAGCAGAGCGCACACCCCGTAGCGCGTCAAGTCGCCTCGGTAACTCAATTGAAAACAGTAGGCAAGCAACCTTTCAGCGCTCCACAATTGACACGACTCCTGATCAATCGAGCAAGTCGGATGGCGAGTCCTCTGCTGGTCTACGGAGATCAGCAAAGAACCGACCTCGGCGATCGCAAACTGAAGAGCGATTGAGCTCAACCGCCGATATTTTGGGGATGTCGCGGGGACTTAAGTTGCCATTCAATTACTTCCAGATGAGTTCTGCTTCGCCCACATTTTCTGCTGAGAGCGCCCCAGAGCTCAAACTGGCAGATCTAACGCAACAGGAGTCTCCATCTGTGAAGCCTCAGGCGTGGAAGAAGCAAGATACTGAGGAAGAACGACAACGGAGACGGAGTGCCTCCTACGCGAAAATGCTCGTACGAATGCGGCGTCACTACGAAGCTGTTCAGGTCAACGGTTGTCATGCACTCCCTGCTACAGCCCCGCCTAGACGTCAGCGTGCCGCCCGTCGCGCCAAGTCTGTCGCCTCACAACACATGCACATGAGAGACTACCCTGCCACGGACGATCCAGTGAAAGCAGACCAATTCAAGGCAGACCCTGTGAGGGAGAACGTCTTGAACGCAGACCTTGTTAGAGAGGGTCTCACCAAAGCAGGCCCTGTCAAGGTCAAGCTGAGTTCCGTAAAGCGAAAACTCGTCACAACCAGAGACCTCGTCACAGCAAGCCCAGCCAAAAGGACCTCTTCGAAACAAGTCCAGTCACGTACGACCCTGTCAAGAGCAACCCGGCCAGTTTTGGAGTCGACCTTGCGTATTTGGACGTTTACAAAGACGCTCGGTGAAACAGTTTAAAGTGGCAGTGTTCATCTCTATGATCGTCAACACCCACTGTGGGTCGCTGGTCGTTTGCGTGGTGGCAGCTTCATTTATGAAGGCGAAGTGTTGATGTCGAAGCAACGAACTCGGGTCCGAGAGTTGACTGGCAACCCCGCAAAGACCATCCAGCTTCAATGCTTTGCTTTCGTCATTACAATTCTGCATTCATTACGGCGTTCGAGCACAGCAAGTGCTGTCGACAGTGCATTTGCTCGATCCAAACCATTCCCAAGCAGCAGGTGGTGATCAAAAACGCTTCCAACCCTGATACCGGTACCGGTACTACGATATCCTTTGGTCTCTGATTGGTCTCTGATACATGTTGCGAAGTTTCAATGCAAGACTGTTTATCTTTTCCTCTACTGCAGATCTGCGATAGGCTACAAAACTAATCTCGTGAACACTACAGAGATGAGAGGCTTTGTTGACTCGACATTAGTTTTTATCATCGTCTACATTAAAAGTGTTGCCGCATTTTCGCTGTGCTGGACTCGCATGAAAACTTGTTCAGCGTGATCGAGGTCTTCTATCCATTCTGTTACCTTTCATGCCGAAAAATCCAGCCATGATCAGGTCGACACCATCCAAATCAACAATGCCGCAGACATCTTGGTGCCCTCGGATCCACTGTCACATCGCTACTCGCCACCAGCCACGCCTGCAGCTCTTGAGACCCCTTTCGGACCCCTTTCAAACGGTGCGCATCCGGCAGTAGCGTCGACGTTGACAGCAGACGCCGCCAGCTGCTCTGGAGGCGGGTGGACGATTTCATACAGTAGCAGCACGCCAGGTGCCACCGTCCCCTTCTCGATAGAGATCATGGTGTCAGGAGCATGGTCTCCGTCTGGCATGACACCTGGTTCCACGGTCGCAGCAAGCACAAAGCCTCGGTCTCCGCTCCTTTGCATTGGTAGACATATCATATAAAGCTCGCATCACTTGGGAAGTTGCGCAGCCGCGAGCTAGACATCGAGGATTCATTGTCTATTCTCCATCCATTCTGACATGGTCAACTGCAAAGGAATCGGTGGACGGCCTGAAGAGCCCAAGCAAGAGCTCTGTCGGTACTGCCAAACGGTGGGTGGTCTCGCTGCAACGCCATCGTGATGGTCCTCAGGTGCTTTAGTACTAACGATGACGACGTGTCTGGATACGTCTACAGCAAGTCTGCGAGGAATGCTACGTGGCAGCGACGAACCGGAACTCCATGCTGCAGTCCGAGCTTGTGGTTCCTGCTCCGCACCGTCACGTGTGTCTAACATGCACCCGGTTGCACCCAGAGATGGTAGCAGCCCGTTCTCAAGAGCACCAGCGTCGAAACGGCCTACCACGCTCGAATTCAGCTCCCCCATGGCAAGTCATGCGCCTCGAATCGATTCGCTGTCAAACATGGCGAGGGAGCGTGATCAGGCTCGTCGAATGCAGCAGTTCCAAGCTGCGCGAAAAAGAGAGCAGAAGCCTATTGGCAATAGCAAGAGGACGTCTCGCCGTGAATCCCCAAACAGAACCGAGAGAGCAGAGGCATCTACGGCGACACCAGAGTTGGAACTCTCGACAGTGGATTTACGACGACGTCGGTATTTGACAGCTATTGCACCGACATCACACTCGTGCGACTTTACAAGTCGATCAAAAGGTCGATCACAAGGTCGAACAGCTCGTGATCTGCTTCGGGCAAATGCTACAGAACTTATGCCTTCGAGAACGCGCTCACACGATAACATGACATCGTACTCCTGTGACTTCACGGGTCCGACGCCAAAGATGGCGATCCGTGATGCCATGTCCACGGATACGAAGGACCTGGAGATTTCCATGGTCGACATGAGAACTGCCCCAACATCATTTTCGTGCGACTTCACGGGCCCAAAGCGGAAAACAAAATCGTATGACGCTACATCGGCCAAAACGAATGAGCTGGAGCTGTCAACCGTTGATCTTCGATTGCCCAAGTACAAAGCAAAGCTGTCGCAACCTCCGAAAAAGGACGACGCAAAGAGCCCGAGGCTAGCAGCGCTCTCACTCCGATTTCAGTCGAGAGTCTTGCCGCAATTGAAGCGAAGCTCTCATCCGTGGAGCATGAATTGCAGCGCTACAACATTGACAACAACATCCCAAATACGAAGCAGAAGCCGAAGAACCCGAAAGCGTCGATTACGATGAGAACCCATCGTGCTTCAACGGCACGGTCGGTTGATCTGCCTGAGTCCAAGGTTGTTTCTATCTCGCAAGAGCAAATGCTGACGAGCAATCGAAGCCGAATTGCGGACAAGAAGTCTGTAACGTCGTGGAAGTACAGACACACAACTGAAGGTTCTCGTGATGGCGGCTCCCTGTCACTACCAAGCAGCACAGCGAGCCTATTGACTTTCACCTCTCGTCATTGGACCTACGACCCCGCCGAAACACAACTAATGATGCGCTGCCGGTGAACCGTGAAAACTCACCGCGATACATCCACGAGCCTGCTGTGGAGGAGAAAGAAATCAAGGAACTCATAACCCTCCAGAGAAAAAGTAAAGCGAAGCCGATCGACTTCCACTTGTCGACTTTCGATTTGAAGCCGCGAAGTCACTCGAATGACGCTTTTCCGAAGTCGAACCAGGAGGAGGTCAACTACCACCAACCCCACAGCAAGAAGAAAGAAGCTTCGCCTACTTCTGAAGCAAGGAGCCCGACAGACTCCAAGTACGCGAAGAACGACACGTGTGATTTGTCGTATTTGGACAACTTTCGGTCGTACACTGTGTAGAGATCGACGATCGAATGGCGAGCACCTGTAGAACCGTGGGAGACGGACAAGTCCACTCGCTGGCAGGCACGTTGTAGATAGTGGGAAATATCCCACTCGCTCGACCAGCAGAGCGCGCCTGAACTTCCGCGTGTGCGTGTATGTAGACGATAGTGACGTGTTGAGTGATTGAATGGGGTTTTGAAATTGAGTCGATGTGTTGAATCGTGTGGTTAATACATCCGTCGGGTGGTGAAGAGAATATGGATCGTGCTGTTAAACTAAATCGACTGAATTTCAGCTCTAGCACACAGTTATCAGCACTTCAGTGGCACCTGGTAGGATAGCGATGAACTGCAGTTCTTTAGTGTGTCTGCTAAGTTTTTCAAGCTGATCGATGTGTTAGGATTGCTGTGGCAGTATTTCAAACAATCAATAGGCATGGTATCGGAGACGTGACACGCTGGTGCATCGACGCAGTGGAAACTGCTGGTAGGTTCGGAACAGACCAAGCTGCCAGCCCTTGGATGAACATCATCAGGAACTGTTGCAGGCAAGGTACTGCACGATCAAACCACTGATCCAAGGACTGCTGCGTTACTCACCTCAAGTGGCTCGTAAAACCGTGCAAGTGTGATGTTGATATGTGCTATCAACTTGATAGTCGACGTTGCAACCCACAAGGACTAACATGAAATGCTCCGTTGCTAGGTACCTGCAGTGAAAGGATTCTGGCAGAATGTTGAGTCCCCACCATGTTGTGAAGAAGACGATAACACCTGAAGTCAGCTCAGCCTCGTTTTGTCGTTTGTTGCTGAAGTGTCGATCGGTCGATGGGCTTTTAGCCTTTCCATTTCGGCCTCGAGCGCAGGGTATGATCAATACTTGAGCTCGTACGCTTTTTGAAGATCGGACCTCGCGGTTAACGACCTCTTCTCGACGAGCATCGCCGCGAAAGGTTTGCACTACGTGGCATGAGTTGCCAGCTGGAATCTGGCCAAGAGGAGAGCGGCACATGCGCCGCAGCTCCTTTTCGGATGTCCAGCTGCGTTGTGGCCGACGATGCAAATTCGCATGACAGTGGCGCTCTCCTACCTTTCAGTTCGTCGACACAACACCGTAGATATAGGCCAACTCGGTCCGTCCGTCGTTATGTCTGCCACAACTTCACTTTCAATGTACCGACACGGAGCTTTTGGCAGCATCGACGATAGTAAACGCCCTGCCATGACGCTTTCGTCGTCAGATTGGCTTGCAGTTCTGTACAATAGTGAACGAAGTGCTGACACTCGTCCACGTAAAAGTTTAACGCCGTCGAGGTCCTTGGGCACCAGCCGGTGTGAACCTCGTGCCACTCCGCGAAAGTACGCATGTTGGGGTGATATAGAGTCTGCTAGTCTTTCGTGACGCTGCGCGGCACTCCCTCTGCATCGCTAGTCGCATGCATTGTGAATTCGGATCTCAGCAGCGCATTGCAAAGGTGATCCGACCGCTTTCAGCGACTGCATCGGTTTTGACCAGGTGACAATCGTTCAATATGATGCCGTCAACCCCCACACACGGAGGCACATCGGAGCCCATCGAGTTCACGCCAGCGATTTTGTACGACAACGAGCGCGAGGACCTCATCAAGTTGGCGCATGAGCAATACAAGAACCTATTCCAGAACGTCCGATTCGCACAGGCCAACGGGTTCGCCACAAAGGTCAGTGCATTTGCACGCACGACACGAGCTACGGTTTGTGCCGAAACGAAGATCCACGCGACCATCCCGGAGTTGGTTGACGTGTTCCTCGGTGACCGCACCAATGCTGCCATTGGGTTTGCCCAGTCGCAGCAGATCTACCGCTTCCTGGCACCGACACCTGAGCATCCGTATCGAAGTTGTGGTTTGCGGTGGTCGCTGTGGCATTCACCATCCAAGCTCATTCGACAGCGTGACATTGTCTACCTTGAGTATATGGACACGTTTGTAGACGAGCGTGGCCGTCGCGGTTGGGCCCGAATGACTCAATCACTGGAGCACCGGAGCTGCCCACCGCTGATGGGCTCGCATAATGTGGTGCGAGCATTCTTGCACTGCTGTGGCACCGTTTACACGGAGACGGACGAAGCGAACGTCCTCGAAGCCATCACGTACTATGACGCAGACACACAGGGGTGCCGCCTTGGATGACCAAGACCGTGGCCAACCGGAAGGTCAAGAACCCGCATAGCCTGGAGCATCTCATTCGTTTGGAGCACGTGATGAAAGAAGGAATGGACCCGGACGCACGGCTCAAAAGCTGCATAAGAACGTCAAGTTGTGTGCGGGATGCAATGATGTACTTCCGAAATGGGGTCGCCAACGCAAGTGCCGAGACTGCAACGAGGTAAGAAGCGTGGATTGATTATTTTACGCAAAGTTCGTGGTGCAGGTAGCTGACTCTTTTGTTTGTATCACCACTACCTGGTAGCTCATTTGCAAGAGCTGTAACGACGTGGTATACTGCGCGATTGAAGGGCGAAAGAAGCTCAATCGGATCTGCGTCCACTGCGTGGACGACTTCCTCGCGCAAACGAACCGGCAGCTGGAACTCACAATGCCTTCAAGCGTATCATTCCACTCATTCCACTCGGATAGTGTGGTTACTCCGAGCACCTACAGTGGCAGGTTCTTGTCTGTGGACACAAGTATGCGTAAGTGCGAGTGTTTTCGGCATCGTGAGTTATTTCCGCTTTGAAAGCGTTGCTAACAGAGTAATTTTGCCACTTTGCAGCAGGACAGCCGAGAGAAGACAGGCAGCCAAGCTTCTTGTCGAATAGCAATTCCAGCACTGCAGGCTCCGAGGCCTCGCTGGCTCAACCGGTGGAGGAGACCATCAAGAAGGAGTTGGCGAATAGGAGCGACCGAGGCAAGAAATCTCTGAGGGAGACCAGAAGCTTTCACTCTGCATCTACAGAGAGTGCGAGTGCCGTGGACTTGTCGTACCTGAACACGGTATAGGCTCGTGCTGTCTTGGAGCAGTGATTGAAAGCTAGATCGGCTCTAAGACACAGTCAAACAGTTCATTTATCGGGTAGTGACGTTCAATATACATACAGCCCACGAATATGTCAGAAGTATTGGCGGTGACGAAATCTAGCTCGGTGCTCGTAGGTTACCCATGACTATATTGCGCAGCAGGGTCCTACACCTCCGCACTACTGTAGCGCTCAACAGGAGCTGAGTCCGTGACGTGACGGCCGTGGTAGCTTCTCGGTGACTGGCCATCGGGGTCACCTCGTAGAGGTGGGGCAAAAGGATAGAGCGAAGTAGGCGCTAGCTCAGCAAGCATCGATCGGAATCTTAACACCGTCGTGACGTGGTTCGATTGCCATGCACGACTCGCAAGCACTCGCGACTGAGGGCAACTTGAGCACGACAGGTAGTTCCATCCAGGTCCGCGATCAAATCTATCGTAGCGAGTGGCTGCGAGAGGGGAAGACAAGAGAGCTGGACGTGTATCCGATCGGGTGTCGGACTTTTACAGACGTTGAGGGTGGGAAGTTGAGAACGTCGTTGAACATGACGCCGGCGTCATCTCTCTCCAACGATCACTGCCCGCGCGAAAAGCGGTCGACGTTGTCATCCAAACTAGAAACCGCGGTGGCACTCGACCTGTCTGTCGATTAGTGCAGTCAGGCAGTGAGTGACATCAGCACTTGCGCTGCTAATACAGCTGGGAGGCAGCTGTTGCGCGCTAAGCTCTCTGGTTGACGCCGTGACAACTTCGACAAGTTGTCAAGGAGGCGAAGCGAATGCGAGGCGAGAGTGAGAGTGAGAATATTATGGGCCTTGTTGCTGTCTCGATCGGGTCGTCGAACTCGTACCGGTGTCCACAAGCTTCGAGGCCGCTTCAAGCGTTCGATCCTGCAGCAGGACGATGAGCTTGACGTGAAGGAATGGATGCCGGGGTTGATGCATGTAGAGCTCTCTGCGACAGTCATGGTGCAGTGCACGGCCAGCGCCACAAAGGCGAGCCGGTGTTCGTTCATTCAGCGGCGTTGACCTGCATCCCCAGCGAAATCACGGGTGGTGATCGCTGTATCCTCTCGACGGGGCTTTGTTCGACGCCGCGTGAGTAATGGAGACCAGCGTTGCCACCACAAAGGCAGGCAGGGTGGACTCCATGACTCCAAGATGGAAGTCCAATAGAGGCCTTTATTGAAACGCTGGGCTGGTTGTGCTGGTTGTGCTGCTCCTTATCATGGCAAGGCTAGGTGTGCCACCGATGTCCTCCCGCTCGATGCGCCAAAGCTCTCTCAACTTGACAGCGAAAGCGTACGCGGCGAACTCGACACCGACAATCGGCGACGCAAATCGTGCGCAAACTGATTAAGGTGTGCATCGGGTCCTCGCTATGCCCTCATCGCCCGCTTTGTAACGAGACGGCACTTGCATAGGCGTGTGAGCTCGAAGTACAGAACTCGAAGATGAAAACTTCAGCTGGCAGCTCGCTCGGCTTTTAACGGAGCCCTTGGCATTTGGCCTCCCCGAACCTGTCACCGACAGTTGACCACCGATGCAAAGCGAGAGTGGCATGCAGATACAATGGGATGGATCACCACGAAGGACAAACTCTGTGAGCTCTTGACTCGCGCCTCGCCTCTGTCGATGCCATCGGACCATTTGGTCCCTTCCGCGACGGCACGACGTGGCATGGCGCATCTCCGCTCAAGTCGGCTCCGTTCGGCACTGGCCCGTCCGGCGCAGCGTCTTGGCTCCAGACATCTGCTCCCACTAAATCGCTCAGGTCTCACTAAGGTCATTCTGCTTCCGGAGTCGGCGTCACGACTAACAGAGAGCGAGTCCATCGTGATCGGTTCGACGACCACGTTTGTCCTTGTCGAGCGTGACGGTCGATTAAGAAGAGCTCGTTGGAACGTTCGGACACTTGGACATCAACCTTGGATAGGCTGTCCACCATGGTGCAGCAGTACACGTACTCGAGGTCACCGGACCACCCGTACGCGATCGAGATGCTGCCATTGCCCAAGCAAGAGCTGGACAACCTCAGGATGGATGCCAAGGCGGCGTACAATCAACTGTTCCCGGCCGTGCAGTCTGCGGTTCGAATCGGTAGTGACGGCGAGCTCTTCAACGTAGCCCACCGTGGCAACGTGAGCAAGTCCATGGCCATGTGGACGACGTCCGTGTTGTTTGGAAAGCTGGAGGAAGTGGCAGCGCTGTACCTCGATCGGAACGGACGGGTGCCCATTGTGCTGGATTCGGCGCGATCCCGACGACTGTATGAGCTCGAGAAGCCTTCGAACGACCGACCGCTGCACGGTGCTTCAATGCGCTGGTCGCTGTGGAAGCCACCGACCAAACTCTCAGACGGTCGTGACCTCTGCGTCCTCGAGTACATGGACTCGTTCGTGGATCAGGAATCGGGTCGTCGAGTTTGGGCGCGTGCCGTGCGGTCGATCAACCACTTGTGCTGTCCGGCGTCGCAGCATCCGGAAGGACCAGTTCGAACGTACATGCGTGTGTCAGGCATGATCCTACGCGAGACGGAGCGCCCCAATGTGCTTGAGCACGTGACGTTCATTCACGTGGATGCGAAAGGTGTGCCCAACTGGGTTGTGCAGCAGGCGATCGGCGTGAACAAGAAGGCGGCCAGTAGTCTCAACCAGGTGCTCAAGATCATGCGGCAGCTGAGACCGCAGACAATCAGTTCAGCGTCCATCGACTCGACCAAGAGCGACGGTGATGGAAGCCGAGATTGTCGATCCTGCGGAGACCGCGTTTCCAAGTGGACGGTGGCCAAGCGCTGTCGGTTCTGCGATGCTATCCTGTGCAAGCGGTGCGTGGAGATCTGCTACCATCGCGCTGATGCGAGCGGTAAAAACCACCGCATGTGCTTGTCATGTGCATTGTACACTGGCTCGGTTGTCACAAGTCGAAGCATGAGTGGCATGGAGTACAACAGACCCAACCGGTCGCAAACCCGAGCTCGAACGGCTACAGCCATCGGAGAGAGAAAGCTATCAGCGACGACTCTCAGTGGTACGTAGCGGTTTTCGTCCTAGCGTGTTTTGTTTTGCTTTACTAACGAGTGTTGTGTGTATGTTTACAACAGCTCTGGGCAAACAGACTAGCCTTCCGGCCTACGTGATGCAGTCGAGCGTGTGCTCGGAAGGTCAGCGCCCGTCGATTTCGATGGAGACGGATTCCGTGGGTAGTGGATCTCGCGAAGACATTGCCACGGTTCGGGATCGTCTGGAGCAATGGCAGATCCATAGCCCCACCAGCAGTAGTATGAACAGCAGTTCGGCCAGCAGTATGTCGCGGTCACGCAGCCGCAATGAGTCGCTGGCAATCGCTCTCGAGCTTGAACCGCAGCGAGCAGAGCCCATCGATCTGTCGTACCTGACGACTCTGGTGACGCCCCGCGCCGGAGCGGCCCGGGGTGTCGATATTTAAACGAACGCCCAGTGCAAAGTATCCGACCAAAAGAGAAAGTGAAAATCAGCCGTGAAGAGATGTATGTATCGCCGCGAAGTCAAGCACTCCGACAGAAAGGAGCGACGATCTCCAAACCCCGAGACCGTAGCTTGAAAGCTATGAAACCAGAACAGAAGTAAGTGAAAGTCAATGCACTAGTTTCGAGTTGACTACTGAAGAGCTTCGTTTGTTTTTCCTACCACGCGAGCACTTCAGTGACAGGATCACTCAGGCTTCCGTCTAGCACTGCACCAAACACGCTCCGCATCGCAATTTATTTGTATTAGTATCGAAGGAGTTGCAGCCGTTCGAAACATATCGACAATTCAGCATCAGAGCCAACGATCATGACAAGTTTGTGTGAGCAATTATCGGCAGATTATTTTATTGTTACCGACATAGGAATTCAGACGAGCTTGTTGTGCTTGAAGTTGTTGGTGTAGTGAGACCTTGTGCCCCTTTCCCGGTACAGTCTCCATTCGACGCGATGGAGGAAGAAGCTCAGACCAGCGAGCTGCATCGACTCGAGTCGAATCATTCGGAGCTGCTGATGCACCAGCAAACACTCAAGAAGCAGTTGGCGTTCAAGAATGCCGAACTCAAGAAATACCAAGCGGCGATGGTCGAGTGCAATGCGGCACTCGCTCGTGTGCAGACTGTGACGCAGTGATGGGGACAAATTGATCAACGTCTCACTCAAAAACGAGTAGACAGCAGCAATGAACGGCTTGACAGCATCACTGTACGAACGCGACGTCCCATTTTACAACAACGACAAAACAACAAGAAAAAGCAAGAAACGAAAACACAAACTCTTCATCGGCATTTTCACGCTTGACCCCCACCCGTGCCAATAAATGTCGTTTGCTCGCTCGCTCGCTGCTTCTGCTCCGCCCCTTTCACACTGCATCCGTGTCACCTCTTGCCCACTGCTTCATCAATGCCCCTGTATCGCCCTGTCTTCAACCCTCCAACGCTGTTCCTGCTCACGGACAACTCTGCCTTCGTTTGCCTCGTTCTTTCCTCCTCGACTATACCCTTGGGCTACATCGAGCCAGCCATCGCAGTCCCCGTTGTAACATCCGACGTCATGGGAGTATACGACGCATTAGAAGCCGGAGGAATATTCTACACAAGAAATAACCCCACGAGGCACAAACGAATAGTTAGACTACAACTATCCCAAGACAGTGGTAAGTTCCGCGTGGCAAGGGAGAGGCAATGAATGCAACGGCCAACAGCAACAACACTGCCTGTACCTGGTACGCACGTTGGGAGGCGTAACGGCGGTTCATAGCTTCAATGTCATCAGGTCGCGTGAAATCGCGTGGCTGCTCCTGCTGCTGGCGCTGCTGGTGGCCAGCGTAGTTGCCGTGGTGCTGTTGCTGTCCTCCAATCGGCTGCTGTGGCTGTTGTTGCTGGTACGCGCCTTGAGCCTGAGCACCCTGCTGAGGGTACTGTCCGTAGCCGGCGTAGCCGTACGCTGCACCCTGCTGGAACTGCGGATAGCCATACCCTGCACCGTAGCCATAGTAGTTTTGCTGAAACCCAACCCAACAAAATAAACATCTCGTAAGCCACGAACCCCAAGACAACACACACAAAAACGACAAATGCAGGACCATAACCCCGTACCTGGTAGCCTGCCTGGTAGCCGTACTGCTGACTGTAAAAGTTGCCGTGGTTGGCCGCACGCGCCGCAGCCGAGCGGCCCCACGCACACCGAACCTTGACGCCGTTGATGACCGTGCCGCTCATCTGCGAGATGGCCACCTCGGCCGCCTCCTTGGTCGAGTATTGCACGAAGCCGCAGCCGCGTCCGGGCGGCACCTTCACCGACACAATTTCCCCCAAGCCGCCGAAACGGGCGCGTAGCTCTTCCTCTGTCGTGGACGGGTCCAATCCACCTACAAAGACCGTCGTGTTGGTGCCCTCCTCTTCTCCAGTGAAGCCTGGCTGCTGTCGGGCCTTATTCCGCTCGGTTGCCACACTCACCCGCATAGGGCGCGAGGAGCAGTACACGCCGTTCATCGTCTGCAGAGCCTATATAATTTAATCAATTAATTATGCATACAATCAATATCAATATCACAACAGAATCAATAGACGTGAGTAAAAATCAACAAGTGGCAACATACACGTTAGACACTACTTAAACAAGTTAGAGACTACCTAACCGGTTAGGTAGTGTCTAACCTGTTTAGGTAGTGTCTAACCTGTCTAGGTAGTTTAGGTGAAAAATCGCACCTGGTCGGCTTCTTCCTTGCTGCCGAAGCGAACGAACCCGAAACCTTTCGACATGCGCGTAACCGGGTCCATCACCACTTTAGCCCCTCGCACGCTGGTGAAGCGGGTGCTGAAGGTGCTGAGCAGCAGCTCGTCCGTCACGTCCGGCGCCAGGTCCCCCACAAAGATCGAGTGGTCGTCGGACGTCTCGATGCGGCGGCCACCGGCGCCCCAATTCATGCGGAAGCGGTGCTGGGTGTTGGCTATCGGGTTAGACACAGTTAGACACGGTTAGCCACAGGTCAGATACGGTTAGCCACAGGTTAGCCTCAGGTTAGGTATAACCTTGCACCAACGTGGAGAGGGTTATGCGAGCGTAACCTACGGATGAGCTGGCCGTTGAAGGCGTCCAGTACGTGCTGCGCGCCCTGCTGCGTGGGGAACTCGAGGAAGCCGTACCCTGCAGGGTACCCTGTCACCTTATCGCGGATCAGCTTCACCACGGGCTGCTCATCTGCGGAGAGATCGACACAAGGACCGAGTGATGGTCTTAAGGTTAGCCTAACCGGTTAGGTAAGTCAGTGTCTAAAGTGTCTAAAGTGTCTAAGTGTAAACTCTTTAACCAACGCAACGCACCTGCCGTGGCGAAGAGTGAGGAGATGAAGACTTCGTCCCAGTGCATCTGGATGTCGCCCATCCACAGCGTCTTGCATTCCGTCTCCATCCTGTTGCTTCCCTTCCCCGAACCGAGCCGGTTAGATAGACCTAAAGCGAGTGTGCGGACTTTGGCTTTGTGTGTGTTTTCCCTCCCTCCCAAAACGAACGACAACACAGAACGAAAGGGGGTGGGTATACAAACATCAAGTGAGTCATTCTCGCCTCTTCTCTCCGCCGCTAGCGCGAATATTCACGTCAACTGTCGAAATGCTCGCACTATGATTCGCCCAACCAACCACAATATTCACAGATTAATTTAAATGTAGCCATGTGCCGCGAAACGACGCGACCTAATCATAGCTACACTTTGTGGTTACCACTTCAAGCAGTTGACGTTCCTGGCCGAAAATGGCCGCAGTCCGTCGTTTGATCTCCTGCTGGTGCTTTGCATCGACATCGTCTGCATTTCCATCCGTCAGAGTTTTCCAGGTGACCACTTGTGGTCCACAATGATTGGGGCAACTCCCATGAGCACCACCGAGACGCACACGCTGCGGACGTCCATCGCAAGACGCAGCTCTTTGGGAGTACCAGCGTCCGCGCTGATCTTCCTCGCTCAGCATCAGACCGCAGTGAAGCCAACAAACTCACGAGGGCCATGGAGGACAAGTACGGCTTCCACTATGTCACCAACACGTTCACGCTGGACCCGCTCGTCGAGTTCGACTTCCAAGCCTTCTACACGGAGACCAACCTGGCGCCGGCGTGCTACGCGAGTCTCGTCTGCTGGCTCCTTTGGATTGTGTTGAGCACACCCGACTGGGTCGGATTCTATGACGACGACCCGGATGTGAGAGATGGGTCGCGCCAGAGGCTCTGGGTCTCGACGTTCATCTACATTCCGGTGCCAGTCCTTGTGCTCTGCTGTCGCTCCAACATTTTCCGAGGGCACGAACAAATGTTGCTGTGCATCATTGCACACTGCTTTGCAGCCGGGATTCTCGGCCAAGGCTTGCTCAATGCCGACGACTACACACGATACTTCATAAAGGACCTCAACTCGCTCTTCACGCTTGCGTTCAATGATGAACCACTTAGTAGCGCCGGCTGGGGAGAACATGCCCCGACTAACGGATCGAACGTACATGTCAGTAATGCCACGTCAGTGGTGCTTGACGGTACTACGGAGTGGTGGATTTATGACAATCTTGAGGCCGCAGGACGCACTCTCGTCTTCGACTACCTCGAGCGCGGTACGTTTCTTGGCATGTTCACCTACTCGATTTGGTTCGTACTAAGTACTTGTTTCTGACGTGCAGTGGCGATCCCAATGGCGCATTTGAACATGAATTTGCTACGCCCTTTGCTGTTGCTGCTGGTCATCCCTCTTTTCAAGCTGGATGCTTTCCACTACCTGCTCGCGACCTTCTCGATGAACTTGGAGTTCTGCATTCTCGTAGCACTGCAGTTTCCAGCCTCGCGTTCGACCAGTTTCATCATCAATAAGTTCCTGCTCATTTTTACGCTGGTCTGCATATCCGCCGTGATGATCATTCGTGTCCGTCAAACAGACCGCTTCTTGCGGATCAACTTCCTACACGCAAAAATTGTCGAAGAACGTGCTCGCGCCTCTCATCTTCAGAAAGAGATCATTCTTAATGAGAACAAGAGCCTGAAGAAAATGCTTGAGGAGCGCGTTGGAGGCCATGGCGGCGATGCCCCCTGGACTTCGACTCGCCTATGGCCAAAGTGCTACTGGATCTTAAGGCGCTTCAACGTGCAACTGAATTATCTCCAGAGCTACGCGAAAATCTGGACGGTATCGTGACGCTCCTTATGCGCAAGGGGCAGAACCTTTTTGCACCGGACATCCACGAACAGCTCAAGATGAAACGTGATGGTGATTTGGATGGTGATATTAAGTCGTGGGCCACCACCGTACTCGCCAATAAATCCTACACTCGCAATCGCCGCGCCTCAGCAGTATTTCAAAACAGCAACGAGAATTCGTCGAGTGGTAGTGCTAGTGGCGGTGGTGGCATCAAAGATTCCGAGAGAAGCGTAAACTTAGGTTCCGGCACATCAAGCATGTCAATGGGATCCACTGGAAACAGCAGTGCTACACGTTCGGTCGAAACGCGGCTACACCCCGAGGTCACCGCACCGACTGATGATATGCTGAACGCCGTTGGAGAAATGATGGAGCGCGATGGATGGAGCCTTGATACATTCGAGTATGTTGTAGTTTGTTTTCTGTTTGTCGTTTGCTTTGGTGCACTAACCCAGATGGTGCTGTCTTTGCTTTGTGGTGCAACAGAGTGGCGAAGATCGCTAACAACAAGCCCATCTCGTTCGTCACGTACATCGCCTTCGAGCAGCACAACCTCTTCGAGCTCTGTTCTGTCAACAAGAGCACGCTCGCCAACTTCCTTCACTTCTTGGACATTGGCTACCACCGGAACCCTTACGTACGCTGCTTAAGCTCTTGAGTATTGTGTGCATTGAAACCCCACAGGCTAACTGTTTCTCCTTTTTCGTGGGACTGTACAGCACAACAACTGTCACGCAGCAGACGTGGTCAGCTCTGTAGAGTACCTGATCTCCGTCATGGACAACGGATACCTCCAAGACCTACTAACGTACCAAGAAGTTTTTGCAGCGATCGTCGCTGCGGCCATCCACGATTTCCGGCATCCCGGAAAGAACAACAACTTTATGATCAAAGGTGGCAGCGACCTTGCCATTGAATTTAGTGACTCGTCCGTGTTGGAGCGCATGCATTTAGCCGAAGCCTTCTTCTTGACGAAAGACCCTCTCTTCAACATCTTTGTCGGCTTGTCGCCAGGGCAGTACGGGGAGGTGCGCAAGGCCATCGTCGAAATGGTGCTTTCAACAGACCTTACTGTCCACCTGCAACTAGTAGGCAGCTTGAAAACGGCCCTCATCTCCCAGGAGGAATCCGAGGTGGAGCACTCGCCCATGCTGCTCATGAAGATCGTGATCAAATGCGCTGACTTGGGTCATTCCTCCAAGGCACTGAAACTGCACGCTCGCTGGTCCGACCTCATCATCGAAGAGTTTTTCTTGCAGGGTGACGACGAGCACACGCTCGGCATGGACATCTCTCCCTTCATGAACCGCAACAGCGAGAACAGCGCTCGCAACCAGGTCGGTTTCTTCGAGTTCATCGTCCTGCCCTTCTTCGAAGTCGTCGCCGAAGCCGTTTTCCGTCCCGAGTTCAAGACCATCTTAGACCAAGCTCACAAGAACTACAAGCTCTGGAAAAAGGCCGAGGGCCTGCAGCTCAACTCCATCAAAGACATCCTGGACCAAGTGTTCGACGTCGAAGCCGCCAAACTCGCCACACAAAGCCCCGCTGCGCACTAGACCTGTAAAACAAAACTTAAACACGCCTGTACGGCGTGTCCCGCTTGACCTGCTTCCTGCCGAGCCAGAACTTGCGACGGTCTCCGTTGCTCTCGAAGAGCGCAAACAGGACGTAGAGACACGAGACCGCGTGTCCTAGACACAGCAGGCTGAGCACCAGCCAGACCCCATAGCGAGACCTGGCCGGCCATCCTGCACGACCTGCTACGGCCTGACTCGTCTCTCGCGAGTAGATCCATCCTGCAACAAGCAAGAGGCCCACGAACTGGTTGGCCAGAGAGGCCGGAGGAGGCAGTAAAGCTTCAGTATCAGAAGTTACGATGGCTAGCACTACAGGCAGGAGCGCGAAGCCGTCGGTTGTCGGCTGGAAGAGCGCGGCCAGGTCCAGCAGGACCAGCAGGACCAGCAGGACGCAGAGCACGAGCCACAGGATCTGCGCCGCGCTGCGGGTGGCGGGTAAGTTGACGGGCGTCGGTGGGTCGAACACGGACCGCCGCGGATTGGGGGACGCCACGGGCGGGTCCAGGACGTCGTCGCTGTCGCTGTCGCTGTCGCTCACGGCACGGACGATCATGAGGTCGGATCCTGCAGGAATGAGGTCACAGGACGGGGCGGCTTAAAAGACTGTGTAAAAGTTAGGATTTAGACGATGTAGCATTAGCTTGGAAGTCTATCGGTATGAATTATTCATTCTACTACTACTACTACTACTACTACATTTTGCCAAGTTGAAGTTGAGGAGTTGACGTGTCTTGGGTGTTAAACGATGGAGAGGTTGGTCCTTGTACTGCCATCGCCATGTACGTGGCAATACTCTCGTCACGCAACATGCTGCCCTGGTGTTCCCCTTCAAGTCGCTTTAACTGGCTGTAGACTCAGTGCAGTGAACTTTGAGGAATCCCTCGCGCTTGAACCTCGTTCGACAGCGATGGACCAGCCGATGACATCTGGACGCTGCCAACTTCAAGTGCCACGCACGGCAGAATGACCGACGGCAAGCACTTCCAGCGTTCGCCTCGATCCGAGTCCATGAAGGTGCAATTTTGACTTGTCGTGCTTGTACAGTAAGTAGATCGACGTCACTGCTGGAGCCATCTCACCTCCATATCCAAACTCGCCTTTGAAACGCAACATCAGCAACGTGAGCGACCCGACCGGTGGCATAAGATCATCTTGAAGATGCGTCTCCTTGAAGTTGGCGTCCCCTCGATGCACTGCGTCATTCCCCGTTTTGCGCCGGATCCCGCAAGTCTCCGGTGACATCGTCCCATCTCCATGCTGCGAGCGCTATCACGTCGTCCGTGCTCGGTGGTGCCGCGTCTCAATGTCTTTGGTCGCAGAGAGGTGGCCAGCTACACGGAGCAGTATCGCCGCAGTCTGGACAAGCCCCAGGAGTTCTGGGCCGAGGCTGCTCAAGACATTCACTGGTTCAAACCGTGGTCCAAAGTGCTCGACACGTACGTCAATCGGTTCGGTAGGAGACCAAGTTGTTGCAATTCGGTGCTTTAATGATATTGTGGTGGTGACTACAGAACCAGAGGCCCGTCGTCGAGATGGTTCTCTGGAGGGGAGATGAACACGTGCTACAATGCAGTGGACGTCCACGTGAACAACGGACGCGGAGATGTCGTGGCCTTCCACTACGACAGTCCGTTGACTGGCACCAAGACCACTATGACCTACGGTCAACTGCTGAAGGAGGTCTCGGCTTTTGCTGGAGGACTGCAGAAGTTGGGAGTCAAAAGGGAGACCGCGTCGTCATCTATATGCCGGCGGTGCTGGAAACGACGGTCGCCATGCTCGCCTGCGCTCGACTGGGTGCGGTGCACTCGGTGGTGTTCGGAGGGTTTGCCACGCTCGAGTTGGCTGCTCGCATTGAGGACGCCACGCCTAAGCTCATCATCTCTGCAAGCTGCGGAGTGGAGCCCAAGGGTATTATTGACTACGGTCCATTGCTTAACGGAGCCATTGAACGCTCGGCGTGGAAGCCCAGTACGGTGGTGATGATGCAACGAGAGCTGTGTCCGTTCCCGATGAAAAAGGGACGCGATGTGGACTGGCGTGACGTGATGAACATGGGCAGCGCTGTGGATGCTGTCCCAGTGCTTGCAACCGACCCTCTTTACATTTTGTACACGTCCGGTACAACGGGACGTCCGAAAGGAGTGGTGCGCGATAATGGCGGCCACGCTGTCGCGCTTAAATGGGCTATGCACAATGTTTTCGACATTACGCCGGACGACACCTTCTTCGCAGCTTCAGACATGGGCTGGACGGTGGGCCACTCGCTCGTTGTCTACGGTCCACTTGTTCACGGCTGCACGGTGAGATATTTTGCAAACTCGGTGATGTATCTGTTGATCGGCGCGTTAATTTTTTGCCTGTGTGTTGTGCAGTCGATATTATACGCTGGCAAACCTGTTGGGACGCCCAATGCTGGTGCGTACTGGAGACTCATAACGGAGTATGGCGTCAAGTCCATGTTTACTGCGCCTACAGCGCTGCGCGCGATCCGAAAGGAAGATCCACACGCTTTGCTGCTGAAGGAGAAGAAGGAGGAGATCCGAAAAACGTTTGAGTAAGTGTGGAGCACTGCAAACGCGACGATGGATTGATAGGATTGTGCTAACTTGAGGCGGATGGTTTCTGTTATCCAGGACCATGTTCGTTGCTGGCGAACGCGGAGACCCCAAAACATTCAACTTCTTCTCTGAGGAGCTTGGTGTGCCATTGATCGACCACTGGTAAGATTTTCTGTGCGTCCAAAACTGATTGCCACGCACTAAATAATGTAATCTATCTCTAGGTGGCAAACAGAGACCGGTTGGCCGATTACTGCACCTTGTCTGGGCATGAAGAACGACGATGTCACTGAAGATGGCCACCCGCGAATTAAGTTGGGATCCGTGGCTCGTCCGGTTCCCGGATGGGATGTTCAACTGTTGACTGCTGACAGTGCTGATCATGACGAGCACCACGGCCACAATCACGAGTGAAGAACAAGATCAAGAGCTTGTGGTAAAGCTACCGCTTCCACCAGGTTCGAGCTTGCACCTTAAACTATCTGCGAACGAGGCTCTGTGGGTTTAACTCACTTTTCTAAACGTTGGTTGTTTTAGGCGCAATGACCACACTGCACAACAATCCGGACGACTTCTACGCCAAGTATTTCAAGCGATTTCCGGGCTACTACCACACCGGTGATACGGGGCACATCGACGAAGACGGATTCGTTTACGTATGTACTTCACTGGAAGTAACTAGATATCGCCTGAGTTGAACGGTCAAATGTGGTTTTCGCTCACACTGAACTTGCTGTTGTCATGTACCAGGTGATGTCCCGAACCGATGATGTGATCAACGTTGCGGGACACCGCATCACCACAGGGTCCATTGAAGAAGTCATAATCGAGATTCCGGAGGTAGTCGAGTGTGCGGTGGTACGTGCACTCATATTTTGCAAAAATGCTGTTGGTGTTGGCAGGAGTGTAACACGTGGTACCGTCTTGTCATTTTTTGCAGTTTGGTGTCACCGATACACTTAAAGGACATGTTCCCGTCGCTCTTTGGTGATCGACAAGGAGCCCGATCGTCCAAAAGAAGAGGCACGATACGAAACTGAATGACTTGGTCTGGTCAAATTTTGCTAAGTCTAACCAATTCTATTTGTCATCAGATTGCAGAGCAAGTGGTGCGCCAGGTGCGCGAGCAAATGGGCAGTTTTGTCTGCCTGAAGGATGTTGGCATGGTCAACGCCCTCCCAAAGACGCGCTCCGGCAAAGTCATGCGCGCCACGATCCAGGCCGTCGCAGATTCGGCGCCTTTCCGCGTGCCGGCTACGATCGAAAACGTTGCTGTGCTGGATGATATCCGCGAAGTACTCAAAGAGCTTGGCTATGCCAAGAAGAAGTCCATTGTCGTCAGTAAGTGAGAGTTGATATGTACAATGAAGGTAACCAGTGAGTGAACAAAAATCAAGGGAGAGCCCGAGCATCTTCCTTTGGGGAAGCGCCATTGTTTATTGTTTAGCGAAGTTTTCCAGAACATGGTTGACGAGCAGCTGATGGCACTTAAGCTAGGTGTTTGGCAACAGCAGCTGAACATAAAGGACGGACTCGACCTCGACTATTTATCGCAAGAGGTAAGTTCACTAAACACTATACTGGCACGGTCGGACAATTCAATATAATATTGTATTGACTGTAATCTCATTAGCAAACATTGCAATTTTGAGCTTGACAATATTAAAAATTGCCGCAACTTAAATTTAATACTGGGATAGCTCTCTATTTCCGAAGGAAATGGAGGCTGTACAGCCCAAATCAGATTAATTCGATCTCGGTAACTGAAGCCGGTAACTGAAGCCGGTAACTGAAGCCGGTTGCTGAAGCCGGTACGAATACCGATATTGAAATCGGTAATTGCCGGTAGTTCAAGCCGGTAAACACTGAGACCTGCCGTCGATTGACCAAGGAGAGGAGATTGATAGCTACGGCTGTCGCGCGTTTCAGGTAAGTTTGTGCGATTTCCGGAAGCGATTTCCTGTCAAGGTCTGAAATGATTGATGTTGCTGTTCTCGACGCGTGTGGTGAATAGCTGGAGCCCACCATCGGCGCGTGTCCCGCTACCTGTATCCCACCAGGCAAGTTCGGGCAAGTTCCTGTCTAAGTCCGAAGTGATGGCTGAAGACGATGGGAGCACGCGCGGGTGTGTTGCCGCTATCAAAATGACTTCCTTGCCGCTGCGGGCACTATGGAAGATCGAAGACGTGCTTGGATCGAGGGTGAAGATGGCGAAGATGTATTGCCTCACGAAATTGAGATTGGTCACACCCAAATCGTCGTCGGCGCAGCTGCTCCAGCTGCTGCTGGTTCGGCGGATGCTGTACGAGAGCGCAGAAATGAACAGCAGTGGCAGCGCCGTGCACGTGCAAGGCAAGCTCAGGTCGTCAGTAATGCAACGGGAGGGAGTGACGCGGCAGGTGCAGATCGCGTCGGCGACGGGGTCGCTGCGCCAGCTTCAGCTGGTGCGCTGGATGAGGATTGTGAAGCGCGGACGAAGCGACGGTATGCTCGGCGGAAGCGTGTGCTAGCTGACCAACAACACGACGAAGCGGTTCTTGTGGACCTGAGTGCTCGGGTACTAGAAGAACACAATCTTGCTATGGAGGAGATCGAACGGATGGCAAAAGTCAACGATACTTGCAAGATCCCCGCCTAGCGCTGGCTGTTGTGGTACGGACCCCGGCTCCTTTGTCTTCGGCGACGAGCAAATTAGAGGGGAGGACGGAGAATGCACGCGAGAGCGCATTTCTTAGCTGCTAGATGATTAGCCAAGGGAGGAAGACATCGCCTCGTGCCAGCGAGCTGTGCTACAACGCGAATCAGAATCGACAACGGTATGGGCGTGCGCGTCGTGCGGAAGATATTGCTACAGAATGAGTCAAATGGCGTTTGTTTCTCGGCTCTAGAAGAACTTCAAGGTGCACGACTTTCAGAGGATGAGCGAAAGGCGTTGTTCATGGAGACTCCAGAGCCCATTGCGCGATCTTATCGTCAACTTCTCTTTTGTGATGAAGAAATCTATTATTTAATTCCGAAGCTGGTACACGATCGCAGTAAAATTCCGCTTTGCCAGAAATCCCATGCGGATCCTAGGAAGAGCAAATATAGTGTTGCTGCTGGGCATGACTACGGTCGAACTGGGCAATTGCCAGTTCTGATCGTTGTTGCTTTGTCGTGGATTCTCGAGCTCGTTGCTTTGGTCTGGAATTATCGTTGTCGGGCAGGAAATCGTCTGGGCATGCAATTTGCTTCCAGACAAACAGCCCCTCCGACCTTGCTCGTGTCCTGCCGCGGGTGGATGATGAATGCGTGCCACGTGTAACATTTATCGGTCCGCGTGAAACTTGGAGGATTCAGCAGGAGAAGTTCGCAAAACTATATGACATCCCATCAAATGACATTTACAAGTGGCTTGCAGTCTTATCAGTATGAATAACGTCTTTAAAGAGGAGGGCATTGAAATCGAAGATTCACCGAAGCGGCGTGAGTTGCTGCTCGAAATGGAGCTATGCATTCGAAATAGCGTACGAATTTCAGATTCGATGGCAGCTCGTTCGATTGATGAGGTGGTCACGTCGATGTATAATGACAAAGAACCAGCGAACCCGACAGGGGATTCAACCGAATCTGTCGACGATATTTTTGTGCATGGTTCTGCTGTCCTTCCTCATGTCGAATAAAGTGATTCAGCTGCTGCCCATGAAATAATTGGTGCGATGGTTGACGCGGTGAACCCTAGCTCGGCTGGGCGGGACCATCCGATTATTCCTATAAAGCGAGGGCGGTCACCTTTTGTGGAATGGGTAGACAATGCAAAACTATGTTACCTAATTTGTTTCTGACGGGCTCAGGCCCGTTGCCGGCTGGGCCGCTTCCAAGGATTACGTTGACCGTTTTATGGGATATTGGGATGACCGTTTTAAAGGTCTGTGATGGTCACAACCATGCTTTCAATCAAATGCAACGGCACGCTGCAGTGCAGAAAGCAGCTCGGGTCGGAGTGACGCACGGGAAGACGATGGAGAAATTTGGGAAACTCATCAGCACGGGAAAATTCAAACGAGCGCTTGAGTTTGCAAAGTCGCACCCAGAATCTAAGGAGGCTATCAGAATGAACGCGAGTTTGTTGCGGTTGTTGTCTCTTGTCGGTGGCACAGTTCTGTTTTCTCCTTTCGAGCGTGCGATGACTAGGCCGAAACTGTGCGCGATGCGATATCGGTACGGTATAGCTCTACATTGGATCACGCTTGCTCCCCGGAGCATGATGATCTCCTACTTCACCGTATTTCGGAACTTCGGAAACATGGATGTTGGAATGATGAAACTAGTATTTACGTTCAAAAGGAATGTAGGTTTGCAGATCTACCCGAGGTGCTACAAATTAATGCAAGGGCGCGGCTTGGTGTTTCTGCGTTATATCCGGTGCTATCAGCTGGCGTATTCGAACGCAGGTTAAAGTCCTTGACAAACGACATTATTCGGTGTCGTGATTGTTGCTCCACTCGCGCGAGTACAAATTATCTAGCGGCTGAATGTCGAGTGTACGGTCGGTGTGCTGCATTTAATGCAGTTATTGAACCCCAAGCTGATGTGCGCTTACACGCTCACATGACGCTTTATGGATCCGCTGTGAATCCTAGTTTGCTTGGGCGAATATCTTGCTGCTCGGAGCTGCTACCCAAAGCGCATCAATACTTAGACACCGTGTCTTGTACTAAAACGAGGGACCAAGCACAGGAATGGTGTGGTGATTGGAGGGCGACTCACGGTGGGAAAATGCCTCGTGCGCTCGAGATTGACGTTCCAGACGCGGCGAGCGATTACGAAGGGTTTATAAGAGCTGCTGCAAAAAGTGATAGTGACGAATATTCACACGCATTCCGCGACTTGCCGGAAAGGATTTGCGGCCGGCATAAGTGCCGTCTTTCAAGACCTGCAGGTTTACATTGTGGTAGCACCCAGCCGTTTTGTGTTACGGCTGCTAGTGTTTTGGGCAAGCGCCAGCGGGCCAATTCGATGTGAAGCCGGTAACGGGGGATATTGCAAAGTGCATCGATGCGAAACTTGATTATGCGAACAAAAGATAATCCGGCAGCATACTAGTGGTGCTATTGTCTGGGAGCAGCACCGACCTGCCCGGGACGCGCTGTTCGTGGATACAAATCTTTCGCTTGCCTGTTTAACTAGCTCGCATACTAATTCGGCTATCATGAACGGTGAAGATGCTGGGGACATGGTGGAAGAGTATCAGCAGTCTTACATGACGAAGGAAAAGGGTGGTCTCAAACGCGCGACAGCAGCAATGCACACAGCCCTTAGCGACATCCTGAAATATCCTAGTGCCGCGGATGACAGCGGGACGAGTTTACGCACTGCAAAGCATTCAGCAACCCGCACCGTGAATGGAAACGAATGGTCACACTCTTTGATGGCATACGCCTTGGCTGGATATCGATCATTTTTGTCTAGTGATACGTTCTGGTTTGTGTTTCCGAACAAACTGGTTGAATATATCGAGAGCGGCGCCTTAAAATCACAGACACCTACCGCAACAATGGAATCCGAACCAGATGAGGAAAGCACGTGCAGAGAGGAGGACGATAGTACACAACACGAGATCGACGACCTTATTGCATCGTCCGACGCCAATGACGCACGGACATCTTCTAGTGCGAGTGCTACATCAAGTACGGGTTCTCGCATGTATCGTCTTGGTACTGGAACAATGGTTCTTGTAAAGCTGAGTCGTACCGGCATTGGGGGCGTCGTTTGCTGCATACTCGCCTTTGGAATTTGATATGATTGTCGATTTATTGCCGAGGTCTGATCAGTTGGAAAGGGACCCATCTCGGCGGGGGCGCCCCAAAAGTCGTGGGTTTGAGCTAGCTCCAGATCATCCATTAGCTCCTCACGTCCACGGTTTATTCGTGCAAAGTTCAAAACCCCGATGCTTGGGGGCACCGCCTCCAGCGCTTAAGAATGGCCGGCCTTCATCTGCTCTGAGCAAGTACTTGCTTGCTTTACTTACGCCATGGGGGCGTGTGATAGTGCAACATTGGTGCCGGACCTGACATCACGCGAATTAATTCGTGTGTGTGAAAAGTGGAATTCGGTGTCTGCCACTTTTGTGAATCGACAGCGCTATCAGAACTTGCACAATATTTTGAAGAAAAGATGGCGCTTATGTGCAAACGAAAAGGCATGCTCTGAATGGAGAAGCCGCAATGTGGATTTCTGGAATAGCAACACACCTACACCAGCGGTCGGACTTGCGAACTCGGTGCCCGGAGCTAGTAATGACGAACCCGAGCCCGAGCCGCAAGATGGCAGATTGACCTCCATAAGTGCAGACGAACTGTTTAAGTTAACTGTAGCCGCCACAGCTGGGATAGCAACATATAGAAAACAATACGTTTTGATAGAAAACAATACGTTTTCTATCAGTTGCTATCCCAGCCCATGCATAGCCCTAGTTGGACGTGAATGTTGTTCGGTTTCTACTGATTTTTACGGCTTTGCATTCGTTGTGACTTTGTTGAGGTGGTGCGTGTGGTGTAGGAGGCAAATGCCGAAGTGAGTAGATTAATGTCAGATAAAGCTAACTAACTACCTGCCTCTACTCCCTTGTCCTCCTTGTTGTCCCGCGCAACCAACCAATCCACTTGACCAATAAGCGTCCGACTTGGAACGGCGCAGCATGAACCGTGCCCACGGTCCGGGGAACGGTTACCGAACCGTGCATAGCTGTGTCACTTCAACACTCCCACTCACGGCTACCGCTGGTTCTCCTTGCACTTGATCCCGCTCGCCTCGCGCAAGAACTTGAGCACCTTAGTCCCGAGTCCCTTTGTCAGCATGTCGGCAAGCTGATTTTTGGTGTCGGCGTAGTCGATCTTAAGCGTTCCGCTTTCCACGTTCTCTCGGATAAAATGGTGTCGGATATCCACGTGTTTCGTGCGCGCGTGATAGCCAGCGTTCTGTGCCAGCGCGATGGCTCCTTGGTTGTCTTCCCAAACCTGCGTTCCTTCACATTGCATGTGACCCATGTCCTCGAGCATCGCACGCGCCCACAAAACCTCTTGCGTACAGAGGCTTAGAGCCATGTACTCAGCCTCTGCTGAGCTGAGTGCGACTGTTCTCTGATACTTTGACTTGAATACCACGGGCGCGTTCCCCATCATGATCATGACTCCCGACACAGACCGTCTGTCATCGAGGTTGCTTCCCCAATCGGCGTCCGAGAACGCTTCGACCGTAAACCGTTCCGTTCCGCCTTCGTAGACCAGACCGTACTGGGGCGTCGTCTTCAGGTAGCGTAACACACGTACTGCAGCAGTCCAATGCTGCTGTCCGGGGTTCCCAGAAAACGTGATAGCTGCGTAACCACGTACGCAATGTCCGGGCGGGTACACGTTGTGATGTACAGAAGACATCCAATCAAGGAACGGTACGGTCTCGTCTGCATCATAGACCGTTCCACCTCCGTTCCAGGCGAATGAGACTTCGACAAATTCAATCCCGATGCGCACGGATTTTCAACACTCTTAGCGTTCTGCTGTCCAAACCGTGCCACCACGTCGTCGGTGTACCGAGTCTGTTTGATCATGAGCGTTCCGGCCTTCTCGTCGTGGTCGATCTCCATACCCAGAATGAACTTCGCTTGTCCCAGTTCCTTCATCTTGAAAGCGTTCTTTAGCGCGTTCTTTACCTCACGGATCTCATCATCCGTTTTTGCCGCGATGATCATGTCGTCGACGTATAGACAAACGTAGATGAAACCGTTCTTGGAACGCTTAACGTAGACACACTGATCCGCCCCACAGCTCTTAAAACCGTTCCCCAGAAATACACGATGGATGGTCTTGTTCCAGGCACTCGCAGCTTGCTTTAGACAGTAGATCGCCTTGTCCAGCTGACACACGTAATCTTCAGCGTTCTCAATCCCAAAAGGGACTTCCATGTAGACACGGTCCTTGAGCTCACTGTTCAGGAACGCTGTGTCAGCGTCCAACTGTTCCATCGTGTATGCGTCCTTCACGCACACAGCTAACACCATCCGAATGGAATTCATGTTAGCAACAGGCGAGTACGTCTGGAAGAAGTCAACACCAAATTTCTGCTTGAACCCTTTCGCCACCAACCTCGCCTTATAGCGTACCACGAAACCATTCTGGTCACGCTTCTTGGCAAAGACCCACCTGCTTCCGATAGTGCGGTTGACCGTTCCTCGTGGCACTATTGTCCACGTTCCGTTCCGTTCATGAGAGAGTAGCTCAGGATCCATGGCTTCACGCCATTGCTTGGCGTTGTCACTTGCCATTGCCTGAGCGTACGTAGTCGGAAGGTCCACAGCATCATCAATGCTAGCAGCGTACGCGAGAACGGCTTCAGCGATGAGACCGTCCTCATCAATCCTGGCACGCTTCGGAGAGGGTGGACCGTCACTGTCCTCAGCGATCCGTTCTTCCTCAGCATCCGTTCCATCTTCTAACAGGAACACTGGCTCACGAACCCGCCTGGAACGGTCCCTTGGGGGAACACCACTCGATCGTCCTCGAACACCATCGTCGGCGCTCGGTACGGTGCCAGCTCTAGTCCAGTCGAAGCAGACCGTTCCACCGGCATCAGCAGGGGTGGCGTCGCGTCCTGCTCCGGCTGTGTGCTCTCCATGTTCACGTCGGGTGCATCATTCTCAACACCATCCATGGGTTCCTCAGCAACCGGCTGGCTTTCCACTGGTACGTGCATCACTGCATCGTCAACATCCTTGGCCACATGGATGACCGTTCCGTTCTGGGACGGTTGCGTCTCATATATACCGTCCACTTCACGCTCATCCAGTTTCACTGAGCGCGACACCTTGATCTTGGAAGCGTCCCAATCAAACACGCGATACCCCTTCACGTTGTCAGCATACCCAAGAAGCATGCACCTGAAGCTCTTGGGCTCGAGCTTCGTCCTCTTCGCCTTGTCGATGTGAGCGTAACCGTTCGACCCAAACACGCGCAGATGATCCATCGTAGGTTTCACCTTGAAGCCCAACTCGTAGGGAGTAACGGTCGTGTTCTGCGTATTCGGGGAGCGCTTAACGAGGTACACAGCTGTACTCACTGCTTCAGCCCACCATTCCCGTTGGAACGCCCTTGTAATGTAGCATACTCCGGGTCTTCTCCATAATGGTACGGTTCATCCGTTCTGCCACTCCGTTCTGCTGAGGGCTATACGGAACCGTCCACTGGTGTACGATACCGTTCAGGGTACAGATTTTCGTCACCTCCTTGTTTACGAACTCCGTTCCATTATCGGAACGCAGGCACGTGAGGCGTCCACCCCATTGCTTCTCGTAGAACGCTTTAAACTCCTTGAGCTTAGCAGCCACTTCGCTCTTCTTCTTCAAGAAGTAAGCAACATCGTAGCGCGAGTAATCGTCCACAAACGTCAGAACGTACTTGGCACCACCCTTCGAGGGTTTCTTCATCGGCCCCATCACGTCCGTGTGGACAATCTGCAGAACGCTTGACGTCTTCGATCTCGATCGAGCTGGGAACGCTTCCACCGTCTGCTTCCCTTCATGCACCGGCCGCACAAACTCTGGAACGGTTGATCCACAACCGGAATACCGTTCGTGGCACGCTGTGTTTTGGCGAGAGCGTTCTTGTTCGGGTGTTCCATGCGAGCGTGCCAAAGCTCCCACTGACTGTCGGCCCCGGCGTACTGGACAAACGGAGCTTCTTCCTGGTTACTGTCCAACACGTACGCCTTGCCGACCTTCTTGCCAAACGCGATTGCGCTGGTCTTGCCCCAAATGGTGCATGAGGAACGCTGGAATTCCACGCTCAGGCACCGTTCCGCCAGCTTTCCCACCGACAGCAACCGTCTGTCGAGTTCTGGAATGCGAAGTACCTCCACCATTTTGATCCGTCGATCGTCCAGCCCGGTCAACTTAACCGTTCCACGTCCTGCCACGCGCAACTTCTTGCCGTCCGCAATCGTAACCTCGATGCCGGCATCCGTTACCTCGTAGTCGAACAGGTCACCACGGTGAGGGGTCATGTGCGACGTCGCACCACTGTCGATTAGCCACCCGGCCAACCGTTCCTCACCAACTGCGAAGACTGCATCGTCCTCGCCTCCACCGCTCCCAGCGGTGCAGTCCCTCTTCATGTGTCCGATCTGGTTACACTTGAAGCACTTGCCCTTGAAGCCACCACCGTTCTTCCGCGGACCGTTCCACTTGCGACCGTTACCCTTGGCACCCTTGAACCGTCCGTTCACCTTGAACGCGCGTTCCGTGGCCGTGTCCTTCTTCTCCAACCGTTCGTATTCCTTCAGGAGCTTCTCCTTGGCCTCGATTAGCGTGACGTCTTTAGCGTTCTCGATGATGGATGAAATTAACTCGTACTCCATCGGGAGGCTACTCTACAACACTACGAGCTGCCGCGCCTCGTCGACCGGGTCTCCCAGCGTCTGCAGGCCAACGACGAGTTCATCGAAGGCGTCCAGGTGTTTGGCCATGGTCGTCCCGTCCTCCATTTTGAAGTCATGGAGGCGGCGTGTCATCGTGACACGGTTGTGGAGCGTGGTACGGTTGTAGTATTCTCGAAGCGTTCCCCACGCTTCCATAGCACGCGTCGCGGAACGGATCTTCGTCTGGTGCTGAAGCTCAACACCTTGTGCGATGATGCCCAGCGCCTTCGCGTCAGCCACTAGCCACGCCTCCGTGACCTCGTTCTACGGCTTGACGGCCAACACATGCGCGAGCAGCCCTTCCGGGCCAGCGTCATGCACATGTTATACTTCCAGTGGAAGTAATTCCCACTCCCGAGGAGGACTTCGGCGCGCTTGGTCGTCATCTTGAGCATTCTTGGTCATGTGCAGCGTACCGAGCTGCGGCTGTTAACCTGTTGAGGTGGTGCGTGTGGTGTAGGAGGCAAATGCCGAAGTGAGTAGATTAATGTCAGTTAAAGCTAACTAACTACCTGCCTCTACTCCCTTGTCCTCCTTGTTGTCCCGCGCAACCAACCAATCCAATTGACCAATAAGCGTCCGACTTGGAACGGTTCAGCATGAACCGTGCCCACGGTCCGGGAACGGTTACCGAACCGTGCATAGCTGTGTCACTTCAACAGACTTTTAAAATAAAATTATAACTTAAAATTATTTCGTATCTGTTCGGTGAATTTTATTTCAGAGTTTCACAGCCACACTAAGTCACAAATCCAAAACTCGCATACTAACAAGCAGCTCGCGATCGTGCTCCAAGAAAGTATAATCTCCAAAAGTTCTTGAAACCCCCGCAAAATTATCTAAATTGGTCTGGTTCCTCCAAACAAACAACTTCAACCTATAACTTTGACAGCACTTGCACGTTGCTGCTAAAAAGCTCTCTAATTTTTGTGTCCTGTGGATACCGTGCCAACCAGGAGGATGTTACCTGTGGCGTGCTCCGATCAAGCGTAGTTTACATGCAAAAAGTATAGCTGACACGAAATTCATAGATATTTGTTGGTACAGACTACAACAACCCAGCTACTTCCTTGGGTGATGGGGTGTCCGCATCCGGACTGCATTCGAGTCACACAAGTGGATCTTCTGGACCTTCCAAGGAGCAATCACACTGCGATGAATTTTACTCGATCTTTGGCGAGCTCTAGGCCTGCCTCGCGATGATATAGAATCTACAGTATTTTCATTGCAGCTTCCAAGTATCCCATCGGTCATTTGGACAATCGTGGATACCGAGTGCCCCCATCTTCGACCACTGGAACGAGACCTTCTCACTGAAGGTGTAGTTATGATGACTGAGAGTTGCTGACGGATTTGGGTGACACTGTATTTCCACACGGTCTGGCGCGGGCAGGTTGCGTTCCTCGACCCTATCTGCATCTCACCGCCATGCTATCGTAATCGTCTAGGTAGTGGCTGCGCTACTGTGTCCTCTCATCTTCGGAGGAATTCGGATCGTCAGGCGACACAGAGGGCGAAGCGAGCATTGAAGTGTGATTTTCGCACAACGTGGACGCCTAAATGGAGCACTCTGGAACAAACAAGATTTCGCTATCTTCTTTTCTTTGACGGCAGATCACGCGGCAACCCGGTCCCGGGGCGCAGTTGTTGTAAGGCTTGACAACTCGATTGATTCGTTCGAAGTTTGTCGGATCGCGAGCATGTCGTATGCGTCGAAGAATACATCGGACAATATGGCGGAGAACATGAGTCTCTTAAGAGGGCTCAGGGCATGTGGTAAACACAACTGGACGCCACTCTACGTGGTTGGGACAGCTTTATAATTATTCGACAGCAACACACCAGGAAGCCCTCAAGGACCGCTCATCTCAAACCACTTTACTGACAGAGTCGCCGAATGGCCGACAAACTCAGGATTATATCGTGAACGCATCATCGCCGAACTTACAATAAAATTGCAGATGCGTTCGCAAACGTTGCCGTGGATTCGCGTACAAGTACGCAGTTCGATCCAACACAGTTGAGATTCCCACCAACGCGATGGGCATCAGTGCTTTCCCATGTTGCAAGTGACGTTGGTCATTGGGTGGATCACCAACACGATGAGGGCCTCTCGAGGCCCGTGGACAATTAAGTGTAGGAGGTGGTGGCATAGGACAATGGATGGTTTAGAGGCACCTGTTGGTACGGACATTAGAGGTCGTTAGGAAAGAGCTAAATGGCATCAATGTATCTCACTGAAAAACGAAAACGAAAGCATTTTTTTCCATCTTGTTTGTGGTTTTGGTACACGGATGTCCGTCGGGGATTGAGGTGACGTTGTCTTGTCGCCACCCGAGCAGCAGCGAAAAAAGTCATGAGGAAGCACACTCTAAGGTGAAGCCAACTATTATATTACCTGTCACTCCGCCAGCCGAAAAAGCGAACCGATGCTAAGAACGATTGATATGCCCCCCTACAAAATTAAAGTACAAGTTCTGCTCTAGTGTGTGTTCAAAAGGATACCCACCCATGCCGTGTCGAATGCCTTCTCACTAAATTCTGCAAAAGCGGGAAGAACTCCGTTTCTAGCACGTTTTCTGTTGATTGTGAGCTCGCCATCCTCACTCATCGCGCAACACCATGTCCAACTCGTGAGACTCGTGAACTTTCGGCGAGGGAAGATGTTCATATTGACAGCATCTAGTGATGCGTGGCACTAAGCCATTCTACAGATAAACCCCTCGTTAGTAATCCCCAGACTTGGAATACCCGCTCAAATGGAATAAAATGTTGGTTCCCGATGAACAACTAGGGACGCGTGGTATACAAAGCTAAGTAATTATTACTAAACCCCTCTGACGGAATGTGGAATAAAAAATCGATATGTATTCGGCAAAGGGTGCTTAACTATGGCTAAAGTCAAAGTAGCGCAGGCCATTCTGTGAAGTCTAGCATTGACACCTGCATCTTCCGTCCTTGTTTGTTTCCCAATTCCTCTTGGAATAATCGCTGCATTGCACGAAGTCCGCTCACCGATCTGTCTGACACTCCTGTAGTATCGGCACGAATTAAAATTTTCCTATCCATCTGAGATAATTCTTGATTTCGGCGGCAGTCAGCTCCTCTTCTTTTTGTCAGAAGCATTCCCGCATGCATAGTATTCTGCAACATCATTATCGGCACTCTTCAGCTCCTTGATCCCGCAAAATTCCTCGTCAGTCGGCTCGTCTACGATTTCATTCTCGTCCTCTGGATTAAGCAGCTCATCAACTGACATCGGATTGTTGCGTGAGGTCGCGACAGCATGGTCGAAAGCTCCTCTATACTAGCGTCTTTCTCTTCGGGTTAATCAGACTCGCAGTTATAATAGTTTAGGAGGCCTGTAGTAGGCTAACACTTTAACAAAATATCGAAGAAGGCATAGAGTTCCAGCAGGGAATGCTCCACGCGCGACAACGTTGTATAGCTTGGCGGCCGTGCGCAGATTCATTCCTGGATCAGCTTCCAGCTGATCTACAGCATGCTGTATTTGACGCTGTCGGTATCGCCTTTTCAATGCTGCGATGATTCCTGCATCTAACGGCTGCCGTTTGCTGGTGGTGTTCGGAGAGAAATACCACCTCAACATTCGTCAAAGCGGCCTCATCATACCCCCATGGACAGTAGCGTTGTCAAGATGTAGGAGGCATTTACGATGCTGAATTCTAAACCTCGTGTCCATTTCCTTAAGTCATTTCGAAAATATGACTCGCGTCATCTAGGCTGCGTGGGGTGCTGACACATTTGCAGAGTTTGAGCGTTGGTGAGCGACATTCGAGATGTTTTCGTTGCCGACGGCATTGCTAACGAGCGAGATATTGCAAAACGAGCTCTGTAAGCTCTTAGCACAATTAGTTGACTGCTTGGTGCTCTGCAGGATGAATAGGTGAAGCTGTACCTTGGTATACCCCTAAAACGGCACACCCCGAGATTGGAATACCCCTAATTTGGAATAATTTTGCCGTTCCCGACACCATGACAATTCAGGGGTTCATCTGTAGCTGTGGCTTGTAAAACGAAGCATTTATCTCATATCTCCGCGCGATGCGTGAGCAGTACCAGAGCGAAGACTATGTTAGATTCCTGCTTTCTCGACACGCAGTTCACGCTATTTGATCACCACACTAACTCTAACCACGAGAATCACGACAACGAACTCGCATTTCTGCCAACTCTTTTATCGCGTGCCAATTTATCTGAGTACGAAATCACGCAGTGCCGGTCTAGGCACTCTTTTATCCACCCTACCTTAGGGTTAATATCGCTAACAAGGGTAGCTCAGCTCCCGATCAAAAGTACAAAAAATTGAAGCACTCTGCTTACAGGGCAAACATGGCTACACTTCGGCGTGCCAGCAACGTCTCCAGTGACCTTATCCCAGCGGCTCCTACCGAAAGCAGACAGTAAGTCTAAGGATAATATCCTCATGTTATGGTAATGACGGGGCATAGTAAAGGCAGAGGCCATGGTTGGCCAGCACCCTTATTACCAGTAGTTACCAATCTTCCTTCCGTACCATACCTAGGGGCCACTGGGAAATTCTGAGGCTTTCATAGAACGTCATTATCGCATTTGGACCACCGGCGACCTGAACTCCTGCGACCGCGACTGTTGCTGATGCTGCACCTCCAGCGGTGTCGCGCCCATACTGCCGCTGGAAGCTCTTCTCGAGCTTCACTCCGTAGCCCTCACCGTACTCCCCATCTGCCGGATGGTCTGCGTGATTGCCTGTGCCAATTCTGGGGCTGGAAGCGTAGTACAAGTCTTGCTGCTTCTGGGCTGATGCCATTCAAGAACGCCGTGATGAGCCATTCCTCGCAGATGGGACGGCCCGCCACTATCGCCCTCAAAGTGCTGTGCGTAGTCGATGAGTCGCTCTCTGCCACTGTCGTCGGTCGTAGAGCTGCTCGACCACCTTCGGATTCGTGCGCTGGACGGGGTACTTGTCTCTCATCAGCTGCGCCAGTGTGTCGATTGTTCTTGTCTTCCTGTGGAACCGTGCTTGCTACAATGCAGAACCATTCAAGCGCCTCATCTTTCAAGAAGGTCGTGGCTTCGAAGTAGAGCTGATGTCCGCTCCACGCTGATCTATACTTGGATGCTTGGCTTGGTATCTCTTTCTGCACCGCAGATATCCAGCTGTCCACCGGTAAGGTGTCTTCATGGCCCTTAAAGCACGGGAGATTGGGTCCCTTACGCTTGGCTCCGCTCGGTATCTCTGGTGCGGCTCATGGCGCCATTGTAGCGTTCATCGTTGCTTTCGCCGGTCCGGCCCACGTGTACGCTGGTGCTGCTGGTACCACTCCTGTGTACGTTGGTACCGCGGGTACTGTTCCCGGCATCATCGTCGATGTCACTGTTCCTAGGGCTGATACTGCCGTAGGGGATGCCTCCACTTTTGCTCCTGGTGCGGCCGTCACTGTTCCGTGGGGAACAAATTCTGATACGACTGAAAATCATGCCTTCTCAGTGCGTGATAAACTACAGGGAACTGTCGGTACCAGCCAGCACCGGTACAGTGGAGCCACTCGGTACGTCAACCGGTACCGGCAGTGGAGCCAGTCAAGAAGTATGCGCATCAGGAGCCCAAGCACGTCCGGCAGACCGGCATCGTCCAGCGCATAGGACACGACGGACGGCGGACCAAGGCGTTGAAGACAGAAGGATGTAGCGGTGGTCGGGACTCGCGGCGGCAGGCGGATCACGCTGCGACCACCAGCCATTGATGGCCAGGAGGAGCGGCTCCGAAACCACCAGCTACCAGGAGCAGAAGGCTGGCACGGCACGACAAGGCGTCACGTGCTTTTATTGCCTGGTATGCAAGCACGTTAGGGTGGACTGGTGATACAGCGCGATTGGACGGTCGACTAACCCATGGCCAAAGCAAAACGAGTGCCTATCTCTACCTTGGTGAAACTTACGGCTGTAGCGGGGCTACACAAGATAGTGTACCCGGTACACTAATACACCAAACCTCTAGTGTGTATGGGACACACACCAGTGACCAACACAACGAGCCGTCAATGCAACTATTATTGACGGGCGCTCAAATGCATGCACATGATTGGTTTAAAGGGCCATATTTCAACCAATCATGTGCATGCATTTCATGCCAACGCGTGAGCATACCGTGCTCTCACCTTTGCAAATAGATATCATCTTAAGAGGGTTTAGCGAAAAGATAAGGTCAGCTCGCCCACATGGTGGGCTGCCATTCAATTCAGTTTTCTTTTTTAATCTAAAGTCTTAAGTTGCGTTAGAAATACGCGAGCCCGCGTATTTCTATCCTACAACAAACTTTAAGTCTACGCTTCCTCACTACGCGCATACTGTGTATGCTAAGAAACAGAGCGTAGCTCTCGCCCTGTTTCAACGGCAATGCGAAATATGTGCTCGTATTGAAAGACGAGCCCACGCACTTGTGTGAACTCGTGGCGACCGACTCGGCAGACAGCCACACTGCGTTGGCTGCCATTTTCATTTGGAATAAGAGGTTTGGTGCCCCGATCACGTGGGTGTCTGACAATGGCTCGCATGTTAAAAGCCAGGTGTTCGCATTGCTCGCCGACCGTCTCGGCGCTACTCAGCGTTTTGTACCAGTGTATACGCCATCAATTAATGGGACCGTCGAGCGCTTAAACTTCGATATTATACAAGTATTGCAAGTCATGCTCTCTCGATACACGCAACTGGTTGCATCTCTTGCCTATCGTTCAAGCCAATTTTAATCACACCTAGTGCTTCCCCTGGGAAACTGTGCTCCAGTAGAACTGTTAACTGGCCTACCTGTAAATTCTGCATTAGATATTGTGGCGGCATCCAGTAAGCGGGTGCTTAGGGATTTACCCATGGAGAAAGATGAGCTGCGCGATGCGGTTGCCAGTCTACGGCAAAGCCTGCACGGACTTCACCGCGGGGTCCAGGACCGCCGAGAGCGACAGCGTGTAGCAGCATGTCCCGTTCTAGGGTATATACGCAATTTCTCAGAAGGGGGCTACGTGTTGTATGGTCCCGTGTTGACCAGCGCTTTCAAGGTGGCAACTGCTTGTACGTTGGGTCGACCGTTCCAGGTGGTGAAGGTT
>JAAVTI010000207.1:0-73925 GCA_011947335.1 Phytophthora constricta
TCTCAGACGCAGAGTACTCAGGTCAAAATAACACTCGATGAACTCGACTCGTAGTCAGCTTACGAAGCGGAACCAGTAAACAGCTCAGCCTCGCTCTGAATCTGTGATTCGGCCAACGGCTCTGGGTTACGTCGCGCGTTGCGCAAAATCCACGTCGCTCTCTAGTTGGGAGCTTTCGCGCCCGAGGCAACTTATGGCACTGATTAGGTGCCTGTTGGTCCGTTCCAGCCGCTCAGTGAGGTGCTGCAACTCATTAAACGGAAAGATGCATTCGATGGAGCGAAACTCTAAACTTAAGCTACCCAACCGAAAAAAGTATGCTCCTAATGGTGAAGAAAACGTAACATCAGTCAGAATATATGGTGATTTAAAACCGAAATTGGGATGCAACGTGGCGCCGGAGCTGGGAAAATATTGCTGAAGCTGAGAAATTTCTGCACAAATTTCTGTCCTGGTCACATCGCTGAAATCATGCAGTTCACGAGTGCAACACAGTCGATTAAAGTCCATTCTGATACTACTTTCCAACAAAACGGATAGGTGCGGACTAAACTCTACGGCGGTTACGTTCCGGCGGCTTCGTTGTGAAAGATTACGCGCTTATGCACGAGCAAATCTAGAATCACTGCAACCAAACTGGACAGACGTGCGACCAGGATCGTGGCATGACATTCACATTCCTTATCGGATGTCCCTCATGTCCTCTCCAGCAGTCACAGAGTCACGGGCGTGCAGCTTCATATGCATCACCAGCATCGGTATTACATACTTCATGCTTGCCTTGGCCGCATGCTCGAGGTAGCGTATTTGACGCTTCGCAGTAGTGAGGACAACGACATCACTGTTGGTCGTGTTAGAGCGGTCGTAAATCTCCTCGCGGTCCATCGCAGATGTTCCTTAATATGCGACTTGAGTACGCTGAAGCAGCTCTCAATACATGGGGAGTACGCGCTAAGCGGAGGAGATTCTTGTCGTCGTGCTTAGTAACAAGCTCCTATCTGGGGGACGCGACTAACCAGAGCCTACGCAATGGAGCGAGAAAACATTATGCTGTCCACTATACGTAGACAGCCAAGCAGGGCCAGCGCGGTGGGCGTCTAGGACGCGCTTCTTGTCATCGATGGTGTACTTACCGAGGCGGACTTGGGACGGCATGTGCGCCATCGGGGGACGATTTGGAAATGAGGTCTAGGCTCTACTGTGCTCCGGCGAAGGCTACACGCTCAGGGTGAGCTGTATTTAGGCCCGGACGGGAAATAGAGGCTGGAGAAATGGCGCTCGCGCGTGTCCGCCAACCAAGTATCGTGCATCGTTGTTGCAGCTAGCTCGTTTGCGCGAAACCGGGTTAATGACTATGGTACCAGCCAAAAGTTATTGGGGCACCAAAAATAAATTACGGCACGCATTTGAGTCTAGCACACGCTGTAGGCGTCCAATTGGACTGAGCACGGCGCCATCAGACGCGCCTGACCGTGTTGAATTCACCGGTGGTATGTGTGTCGATAAAGAATCCGTCTAGAAGACATTGTCGATGGAGAAGAACGAGCTGTTGGCAGGCGAAAGTGTCAAACGGTGCGTCTGCACGGCATTCTCAATGCCGAGGAACAAAACGTACACTCTACGCTAAAGGCTTCGTCTCGATACGAGCTACAAACGAGCACAATCGCGGACGTCATCGCTGACTGGAAGCAAACACCACGGCCATCATTTCCGTGCGCCGCACCAGTTGCCTGAGGTCTCCGGCTGAAACGTATGCGTCAGAAATCAGTCGCATGATTGCTGATCGCAATTTGCCGGATGCACTGACCAATTGTTGATGGACTATAAGATCTCACGGCCAGAAATGCAAGGTTCGACCAATCAGTCGCTACGTCAAGTTTTAGCTACGTTCATTCGCTCTGATGGTCGTAAACTTTGCATACATTCAGTTATAGAGGCGCAACATGGGCGGTAAATATCACGATAGTCAGCCCAAAAATGCCCAACTATTTTACAAGGGGAAGATTTGATCGAGTTTTGGCGAACAAAGTTCTTCGATTGGTCACTGCGTCGCGAAGACTGGCAGAATTGACGTCTCGTTTCGTCGAATGATCGCTTCTCTCAGCGAAATTTTACCTTCTAATCAAAACCGCGCGCAAAACTTCGAAGTAGGGAAAGAGTTACGGCTGAACAAATTTCGCGTCTGATGAATATGGCCAATACAATAAAACTATGGTTGTGGATTTTCTTGGTTTGCATGACGATTTCCAGAGTACCAATACCGAAACTAACCTCGTGATTTGCCCAAACTAAGTCGTCTAGGTTGAATAAAAACCAAGGGCGGTAGCAGGCAGCAGGGCCATTTGGTGGGGGCCGTGCCCCCAGACCCCCTTGGTAATGAACTATCTTAATAAACTTTTTCTCACATTTCAAGGAAGTTGAAGTTAACCATCTTCTGTCAAAGTGTAATACGGGGTTCAGATGCCTTGTCAATCTAGCACCACGATCGATTTATGCGGATAAATCAAACTCTGTAGCAAGTAGCATGATATCATACAGCCAGTCATCAGCTGTAACTATTCGAAGTCGAGTTTTTACGCGCTTCATCACTAAAAATTAGCGTTCATTAGGCGCGGTTGACACAGACAACACGCATACTAGCTTCACAGTCCGATGCAACACTGAGTATACCAATTGTAGATCAGCATTAATGGCGTCGCTGAAATCTCTAAAACATTCAAAGCGAGTGTCCCGGACCGCAATCGCACCAAACTTCTCAGCGTGCACGGCATCTAGCTGAGCCTTAAAATCTCCAGGGTAGTATACGTCGGATATAATTAGGACACCGTATGAAGTTGTTAATCTTGTAATAGGAATCCACAAATTGTGAACACGAAGTATAGCTCCGACACCGCAGTTCCATCTGGTGTCACTTAATGATGCAGTAGAAGATGTCTAGTTTTTCCTCGTCCTGTTTCTAAAAGCTCTTCGATGACTATGCTCATCGTTTCGTCATCAGTGGCATCTAGCAAGTGATTTTTGCGCTTCGTAGATGCGGTGCACAGAGGGCGGATAGATGTAAAACCGCAAAGCAATTGATAACGGAAACCGTGCGCTTAGCAACTGCGACGACTACAAGATTGAGGCTGTGTGCTCAATCTAGCGAGTAGTCATGGTTAGCGGGTAGCAATGCAGTGATTAAAAACCCAGTTGCTTTGTACTTGCATACATAGGAGATTAACCTGCTCCAGGAATGACTGGAGCGACCGAATTGCTTGCGAACACGAGACAACTTCCCCGGGTATGATAGGCAGTAGTACAACATAGCCAAAGCCTCAACACCCATGACGCGATCTCCTGCTGATGTGATGAACACGTGTTGGATCAGCATAAGATGAACGAGTTGCTTCAACTCGTAGCACGTGAATCTGTATTACTTGAGGGTATTTGCATCAGAACACATGTCGTGATCAAAATGAGCATCCGGAATTAGACGACGCTCTACTGCAGCCGCAAAGAGTATCGTTGTGTGTTTTGCTTGAGCATAACTAGAGTCCTGATATTATCGTGCGAGCATGAGTGTGGCGGCCCTTCTTGACCGCAGCCGTCCCGCTACTCGTGGCATGATTTCTCGCTCGCGCTTTCCCGTGCTGGTGCTGATATGGCTATGTGTGTGTTTGAGCTGCCGTGATACATGGCCGCAGAGAGGCGTTCCAGCATTTGCACAGCCTCGAAAGAAAAAAAAGGGTTGTGAGCTGCATGTTGTAGGATAGCAACAGTTGAAGAACCGTCCCTAAACCCAACACCCAGCATCCGCTTCGAAATGTTTCTATTGTCCACTCTAATAGTTTTCCAGCTCTCAATCGGTAGCGTCTGGCCGGCTCCAGGACCCTGGAGGCCGTGGACCACCTGAACACGATTGCGCGGGAGCAGCCGTAGCTGGGGCAGGCGCTGGAGCCATGCAACATGCACACGGCCGGCTAGGTGCCGCGACTACGCAGAATTTTAGTATGTCGAGGCGGAGATGAACGGAACTACCTGAACGACATGCACGCGCTGCAGATGAGCTGAACAGCAGTGGCCACCAGAGGACGCGAGCCGGTGCCCCGAGCGAACCACACTCAGCACTGGTGGGGGCGTGGGGGGACGGACGACAGCTACAACGTGGAGCACAACGTAGCCTCACCGCTGTCCCCGAGCAGGTATGACCTGGCGCGCCATCATGATCGGCTCTTTGTTTTCGGAGGGCCGGGGCCCTCCGCAAAATGCTACGACGACCTTGGTACGAGTACGACCCTTATATACAACAGTGGGTCGAGATGATTGCGGTCGTTACGGCAGAAGTGGTAATCTGGCAACACGGCTGTCGTAGATTGTATTCGTGCAATGCATGGAGTTCTGTAACGACAGGGTTCGTGTCGAAGCACTAGCCACGGTTCTTGTAGCACCAAAATGACCCCGCTGCGTGCATCACTGGCTCGCAAATCCGGGCTACCCACTTGGAAGTGCTGGAGAGCTTTCGTGCGTTTCGCTCGCGTGTCACCGGTCTCAACCACGCGCAGCAGGTTGCAACCATAACCCGGCAGGCTCAGCTCACAACCTCTTTCGGCAGTGCGTGTTGGAAAGCAATGTCCCCGTGAAAGACGCTATATAGGATGGTGGACATTATGAGGGCAAACAAATTTCAGTACTTACATTAACATTTTAAACAAAACAAATTACTGATTTAGCCATTTATCTCGGTTTCACTAAGCACTTGCGTATATTTAGAACTGAGATTACAACACGATTTCTGAGCTTGCGACCGAGCGACTTTGTTTCATCTGTGTGCCTGTTAATGATAGACAAACTTTCCAAACTGGCATTATTTACTGCGAACAGTAGGACAATGCCATTATTTACAGCTGCATCTTCCATTGTAAATGTTTGTCCTTACCGTACTAAATATCAATGCATATTCGCAATAACCCAACTTAGTCGGGATCCCCAGCGCAAGGACAAATGTGAATGACTACTAACAACACTCTTTGCACGAGTCTTTAACCAAAGCCACACTACACGCAATACATCTATGAATGCAAATCATTCTATGCCACAAGAAAGCATTAATTAAAGGTTTCAACTATCACGAAACTTTTGGGATGGCAGGCGACTGATTGGTTAACACGAGAGCAAGAAACAATGTAGTAAGAGTATCCTGATGATTTGGAATCAACGTATTTAAAATCGACGCTGTACAGTTCGCTACGAACTCCCGTCAAAAGGGTACAACCGTTCAAATAGTTTCATGAGAAAATACGATTCTTGATATGATGGGTTTGGCATATCATCACATCACTTGCGTTGCGTCTGTCATCGGCACCTGGCAGAATAGAGTACCGGAAGCCCAGACGACTTTCGTCTGTCTTTTACCCAAGCGGGCATCGAAGTCAGCTCCGTGTCTTGCACATTGAGTGGCATAATAAGTGCATTCGGTGCCATCAATTCAGTGCGTAGTATATGGCAATCGTACATCAAACTGGAGCATGATTCTTTACCATCAGAGAGCCAGGGTCGAGTCTCAGCCCAGCAGCCTACCGTATCATAGCTCGCTACACGCTGTGCCGCAAGACCATGGAAAATGAGGATTATGGCTCCCCACAGAATGAATAATCCAATCACAATAGAATGCTTTCACTTATGAAGTATTCGTAAGTACCCGAGCTTTGAGAAAAGTGGCTGGCCTCAATCTTCTGAGCTGTAGTAAGGATGGTCTTTGGTTTGGCTGTCATCGATGGCATCACTTTCACGCCATAGCGCCCTATGAGCTCGCTCATGACCACTAGCGACAAGATAATACTTAGTAGCGGAACGAGTTTCGTGCCAAAACGAAGAGGCCAGCTACAACAAGTAACTGTTTTTCTAGGACCAGGTTGGACGTGATCACGGCGTAATAGGACCGCGCAGAAGCTGGACGAACTAGCGATGCACGGCGGCAGGGTTGGTGACGCGAACGAGGCGATCCTGAACAGACTCAGCGACCCAGCGGTCACGGCGGCGGTGAACCGCACAAGTGCGATCGTCGCCTGGAGGGGCGCTTCGAGCGCGAAAGGACGTGGGTAGGGAATAGCTAGCAAAGTCCAGCGAGGAACGAGGATGGCGAGCCCTCAGTTGAGTATCTGCGGAGTCGGGCATAAGTGGCCAAGCGGAAGCAAGAAGCGGCCGTTCACGAGTAGGTGGCCGAGAACGAGGCAGTGGATTGCAGAAGCTCTGCAGTACGTACGGGGAGTGTGGGCTGGAGCGTTGCGGGTGGTGTACGAGGCCATTGAGGTGTCCCTAGTGACGACAGTCGCGGCGAGCTTATGAGTGCAGTTGACGAGAGCTGGATAACGTGCTGTGAGGCGAAAGCAGGACATAGGATGAGACAGTGAACGGACAAACTAGTGAGCGAGCAGACAGACAATGAATAAGACGAGAGTCCGGCTACTTTGCGGTGGCCCATAGGCGTTACGTTGTGCACGAGGAAAACTTAACGGACGGATTACCGGAGACCCTCTATAGCTGGCACGTATAAGTACGAGCCCACCGGCAAGCCGGTGTGAAGAAGAATTGCTACATGGTGGTCATACAGGGGTGAAGTAAGCAGAGAACACGAGCTCCAGAGGTTCTGATGATAACACCTAATCCTAGTACGAAGCCGAAGACGGAGAAGTCGAGGCGAGTCACGAGGAGACGTTCGATGATCGCTTTGATTCCCACGAACCAGAACGAGGACGAGGATATGAGTGTCGCTGGCGCTCATCAGCAGGTTGCTGGCGTGGAACGGGGAGTCCCTGCACCACGGCAGACTGTAAACGACGAGGAAGGCGTTAATTCGAGCACCGAAGATGAGACTGAGGTACCATTCTGACTGTCATCTGGACAGCGGATTCAGGACGATGAACAACACTCCGACGTGGACGAGCCTCTTCTGCCAAACTAGAACGAGACGATGAGAGATGATGTTGAAAACAAGGATACGAGTTGAGGCTGAAAGAAACGATGTGGGAAGCGATGTTAAGAACGAAGAACAAGGCGATGTTGAGCATATGTTACGGTGTCGGCGAGTATGGTAACTATGGCGACAGCATTGCAGCAGTTGACGAAAATGGTGACCTGCTTGCGTGCTGACACTCCGCGGGCCGAAGGCCTACAAAGAAGCGAACCCGGGGTTGGGTAGTCTCGGACGAGCATGGCGGTAACCACAAGAAACCAACGAGAACATCAACGAGAACATCGTGACGGAAGATGGCAATAGGAGCTGGCGGCGAGTACCCATCAACCAGTCCAACAGGCAGCCGCAGCTGGTGGAGAAGGTGTTAAAGAACGTGGTGAAGAGCGTAGTGAAGAATGCGACAAAGAATGAGGAGGAGCAAGGTCGAGCAGACAACGACCAGCACACCAAGCTGCGCACCGACGATATTCAAGGAGGCGTCGCGGTACGAGAACAAGTCGAAGGAGTTCGCCGTCACCGAGCGCCAACAGCAACAGCAGCTCCGACGAGTCCTCTAGCAGCGACTCTGATAGCAGCAGCGAGGCGGCCGATCGTGGCGAGAGTGGCGTCAACAGCCCACACGAAGGAGGTGACGATGAACCGCGAGGTAGACACTGCGACCGAAATCGGCGACAGAGTCCACCACCCAGGCGTAAGAGTGTGAAATCCTTAGAGTTGCCGACATTTACACCGTCGCCGAAAATGTATGTGTCCACCTGGATTGACCGCGTCAACTTGGTACTGAAGGGGCTGAAGCTTCGGGACGCGGTAAGTGGACGGACCGGGCACTCTACTTCATTCTTGGCAAAAACCTCATGGCGAATGTAGCGAAAAAATTGGGTGGAGATGAACCGTCGATTGCCTGACGCAAAACAGACGTGGAAAAACCTGAAGATGATGTTGTTGCGCCGGTACGGTGAGAATATCGACAGGTCTACGGCCGAATGGAGAGTAAGCATGCGCAGAATGTTGCCGGGTGAGACGTATGAGGATTTTGTAGCAGTGTTACGGGATGTGGTGGGACGGAGTAGAGTCAAGGAGCGTGTACTGTTCGCCCATTTCGCAGATGTCTGGATAAGACGACTAAGAATCTGGTGAAGCAGTCACCCAAGTCCCACACGTTGGAAGAGGCCATCGACAAAGCTACTAAAATTGACGACCCAATGGATAATGTTGCGCAAGGAATGATAAATATCAGACAGGCATGGGCAACTGCGCCTCGCCGTTTTGTCATCCCCATGGACGGAACAATGGGACAGACTACCATCCTGCCAGGTTTCAGCGGTGCCGGATTGCCGAAATTCGCGACAGGTGACGACCTCAGTGGTACCCTGGCGTCCGATAGAGTTTAACACGTCGCCATGTTCACGAATCCGCAAGGAAAATACAGCACATATTCTGGCACCTAGGATACACCTCCTGGTCACCAATGGAACGGGAAATGCTGGTACGAGCCGAAGAAGACGGAGAGCAAATGCATGGCTGTGCAAAACCACCGACTGGATCCGAAGACGCCTACCCCGAAGCTGAAGTTGCAGGCAAAACGGGAGAAGCCTGAAACAGCAGTGTTGAGCGAGAGTGAAGCGGATGTGAGGCCGAAGAAGAATCTCAACGCGGCTGTGAAACAGATCACCGCGCAGGACAACAGCAGCACGACAGAAACCGTGAGAAGTGGACAGCAGCCGACGGGTACGAGGGGTTGATATCATTGCGGCCAGACGACTCACTGGGTGAAGGACTGCCCTAAGGGTCCGAAGTGCTACGCTTGTGGGAAATTCGGTCACTTTGCGAAGGATTGTGCCGATGGTGAGGCGAAGGTCCGTAATAACGAGTATCTGCGTGCGACAGTTGAAGTCGGAACCAGCGGAAAACTAGCGACGGGCGCAGTGGCGGGGTCACAGCGTCTGTTGTCTGGTATAGACCCCCAACAGGTGGGGCGGGGTATGAGAATGGTAGAAGTGGGTACGAGTCGAGCGATGAAGGTACGCGGACGAGGTAAGACGGCGGTGGTGGAGAGGCTGATACAGCACGACGTCGCCGACATGACAATAATGAGATGGACGAAGCAGTGGCGGATATGACTGCGTCGGCGTTAGCAAGAGATGAGAGATGTGCAGCAATCTACGTAGCCACGTTAAGACCGGCGATGGCGAGAGCCCGATTCCTGCATGCTAAAGAAGAAGAACAAGGCTGAAGAGAGCGCGATGGTGACTGACTCAAGCTGAAGCAGGCGCGGCAGCATCTGAAGGTGAAGTAAAGGCGGCTACAGCTACCGCGACGAGGATGGAGACACAGGAAATAGGAAACGAGGTGGCCGCTACGACGAGAGGTCCTGCGACGATGAGCGTCACGGAGACGACAGCAGTTGCTGCGGTGTACGACGGCGGGTGCAACTGCAGTGGCAGGGCTACCGACGGGGAGTGATGCAGTGACGGAGGTGACGACTGGAGCGAGTCTATCTGAAGTGCCAGCGGCTACTGCTGTCACAGGAGGACGGAGCGAAAGCTCAGCTGGCGATGAAGAGCGAACGTTAGTGAAGACTCGAGTGGCGCGAAAGATCGCACGCAAGCAAGCCACGCGGCAACGGGTGGCGCGAGTGAAGGCACGGCGTCGGAGCGATTCAGCAAACTGAAGCCAAGCAACAGCGAGCTGCTGATGAGCAACGAGAGGATCAGCAGCGACGAGCCGAGACGGCAATGGAAGCCTTGGTGGAGAAGCGGCTACGGCGATCGCTACTGGCAACACCGCACGCAGACGCAGTAGTACGCTTGAGTCTGGTGCAGCATCGACAATGAGAGGCCGAAGAGCATGAGGACTCGGACAATAAAGTGGGCCCTACGTCTACTGTCGAGGTGAGCGGAGCTTCGCGGTAGATCATGCTGGATAGTTGTGCCCTCTATACTATTGCTGGTACAGACTGGAAGCAGTTTGGTGAGAGAGGTGAGAGCGAGGATCCTGTGGATTTCGTAGAAGGGATCGGCGGATTCCTGTTAGACGTGGTGGGTGTTTGGCGTTTCGAGATGCTAACAGTGTTCGGCGAATCGATTGTAGTCAAGGCGTGCATCTTGAACGGCTGTACTGACGAGTTCCTGCTGGGTAGACTTCATGAAGAAGCTCGGAGCAGTGAGGACTTCTACAAGAGCGAGGGCGGCATCGGCAGGAAGAACGACTCGTGGTAATTACGTTCAAGACGTATGAGGGCGACGGAGCAATGAAGGTTGCAGCAGTTCAAGCGGCACAGAGGACGCAGTTAGAAGCGAACGGAGTGACTTTGGTCTAGAAATCAGTGCCCGCTGAGAATAACGAACAGATCATCCTCATACCCACTCGATATACAGGTGCGGTATTGTGGGCGGCGACGCGAGCGCGAAGAGGTCGTGCATGGTTCCCCGCCATCAATACAAACAGCAAGCCTTCTCTTGCCGACCCAGAAGGAGCTAGGGACGTGGATACCAGTCGATGAGGACATGAAGGTGTTCGCACTGAACGGAGACTTAACCGAGAGCGGCTGGTCGAGTGGCCTGACAAAATGTGTGATACCGAGACTCCACTTAATAAGGAGGACGAAGTGAACATGTAGCGGACGAGCCGGAGTCCTGTGAGCTTGTAATGGAATTGCTAAGGGTGTTCCGGAAACTTACCGTGAATACTGGGGATTGCCCGCCGGCAACTGCACTTGCCATCCACCACCATGTCGACACTGGAACACCACGTCGATAATGATGAAGCCAAGACACCGAGCGCAGACGGAGGATACAGTCACTGATGAAAACGTGGATAAGATGTTGGTGTCCGGTGTCATTGAAGAGGGAAACGGAGCCTGGGGGTTTCCTATAGTGCTCGTGAAGAAGAAAGACGGAGAGGTGCGGTTCTGCTCGGACTACCGCGCTCTGAATAAAATAACCAAGAAGACATTGCCCAGAATTGACGGAACACTGGAAGCGTTGGGTTGAGCATTGCTATTCTCGACGTTAGACCTACAAGCGGGTAATTGGCAAATTCTTGTAGCACCTGAAGATCGTGATATTCTGACGAAGCGAGGGCTGTATCGATTTATTCGCATGCCGTTTGGTCTAACAAATGCACCTTCAGCTTCCAGCGTAAGATGAACAGTGTACTTAGAGGTTTGACATGAGAAACGTGCTTCGTGTACCTCGACGATATTGTGGTGTTCACGCGAGGTGGAATTGAACAACATGTGATCGAGCTAGCTTGTGTTTTGGAACGACTTGCCGCTGCTGGTTTGACATTAAAGTCGAAAAGTGTGCTGTTGCTTTGAAAGAGATTGACTAGTTGGGACACGAGTTAAGTGGCGATGGGGTAAGACCGCAACGACTAGTGTATGCTGTGCACAAATTTCTAAAACTTATGGATGCGGAGGAGGCGAAGCGGTTTGTACACTTAACTGGTTGTTATCGACGGTTTGTGAAACAGTTTAGCTCGATGATGGCGCCGGTCACAAATATGTTGCGGAAGGACACGGAATTGGTGTGGTCCGAGCCGCAAAAAACAGCGTTCCAACAAAAGAAGGAAGTGCTAAAGACGAAGCCTTTGTTGTTGTATCCAGACTTCCGACTGCCGTTCCGAGTCGAAACGGAGGCTAGTACAGTTGGTCTTGGCGCATGCCTTATGCAGCAGCACGGGAATGGATGGCAACCGATTGCCTACGTCAGCAAAGTGAACAGTGTAACAAAAGTAAATACCGGATAACGGAACTTGAGTGCCTCGCAGTTGTTTGGGCTATCAAGCTGTTTCGGCCGAATTTGTATGGGCGGAAGTTCACTATCATCTCCGACCATTCTGCCTTGAAGTGAAAGCTCATATTTTTGACGAGCAAATTACGTTGACATTACAAGAGTACGAGTTTGAAGTTGAATATCGACCGGGTGGCAAACCTTCTGTGGCTGATACTCTATCGAGGGCACCTGTCGCAATGCTGGCAGCCAAGGGACGGCGTCGACGGTCACGACGGCGAGCCAAATATGATAAACGAACGGAGCAGTCAGCCTAAGCGATTTCGAGTAACGTAGTGATAGTCGTGACACCAGCAGGTGACGAAGGCCAGGCACAGGCATGGCGGTGCGGGAAGCAGTGACCGCGACATCTGAGCCGATGGTTGTATCAGCACGTGGTACGGCACGAGATGGCACGGGCATCGAACCAGTTGTGACAGCTACGGATACGGCTGCATCTCCACCAGTACTGCAGCCGAATGGGTACAACTGGGGGCAGAGCGCTTCGGTAGTGACAGATGAATTGGCAATGAGGACTCGCTCGAAGCTGTTGGTCACGAGGACGCTAGATGCAACCGAGCCAACAAAGAACCCAGAAGAGAGCGCGGAGAAGACGGTGGTCCCAACACAGCCGCTCACTCTAGCTCTGGAGAGATGCAACGCAGAAGCAGCACAGTCTGCCACACCGCGGTACAAGGAAACTGGCACGAGTGCCCGAGACGAAGGTGCTGAGGCGGCACCACAGGATGAACGAGCGACGGACGCGGTGTAACCGGCGGATCAGCAAAAGCGAGCGACAGGAACGGCGAGGCAGCATGATGAACTAGCCGGAGATAACGAAGTACGGCGACGGCAACGAGGGCGCAGCGATGACGCCGATGAGACGAGGTGAGGCGTTGCGACGAATACCGACCGAGACGCGTGAGTGTACCGCAAAATGGTCGAGGCCGCGAAGCCACAGGCAAAGAACTCGAAGTCGAAGGCGGGGGAACGAGGAGCACGTCAACCGATTGAGGATGGTGATGGCGCTCCAGGAGCACCACAAGCTGCCACTAGTAAACGTTCAGTGCAACGAGAGGACGGACGCGCAGCACAACGGCATGGACCTGTCGTTGAGCAACGAGAACACCGCGGTCGTGAACGTGATGAGATGCGACAAAGTGAAGAAGACGCGCGACGATTACCGTACGATATGTTGCAGCTTACGGATGAGGACATTCAACGGGCGCTTGGTGCAACTATTGATTGAAGCTGGTACGCTTAGATGCATGGTGTAACGTGTCTCAGTTACCCTGCACGTCAGGCGTAGTTCGTTCTGTGCCGCGCGGAGTCCGTTGGCCGACGGGGTTCAAGTTGAACTCCCCTGCCGGAGTGCGCCACGCTGACGCCACTTCCAGCTTTTTATTTATTCGTTCCGTCCAAATACAGTCCTAGGCAATCGGCTGCCAAGTCGTGCTTCACACTACGTCAGACTACTCCAGTGAACAACCTTCACGAGCACTTGACTAAGCTAACTTTGTCACTCGGACCTCGACGCCCACGCCCTTGGCGCCTGTCCTCACCGTGCGGCCTGAAGCAAAATCGGATAGCTCGGCTATCCTGCACCTCACCGTGCACTCGTTCAGATATCCTCGACCAACTACGTCCGCTGTCCGCTCGACCTCCACCGACTGCCGATCCGTCTGCTCGCGTCCTTTAGAGTCGGCAGCACTCAATGAGGTGCTGACTGTCGTTCGTCGCTCGGGGTCTACGAATGCCCGACGGAGCGCCCACCGTCGAACTTCCGCGCTCCTGCTCGAGCTCGCCTTGGCCACTCGTGTGCCAAGCTGCCCTCGCAGCCGTCCATTCTGTTCCGTCATCTTGCAACGTCGCCTTCTCGATGAAGATCGCGTCGCCGTGCGCCCTTTCGAGCGCACCGCGTCGAGCTGCATGTCTGTCGCAGCTGCCCGTGTGCCACCGTCTTTCGTCAATGTATTCGTCACCATCCTGATGTCCGCCATGGACGCGTGCGCTGCCAGCATCGGCGCGTACCACGCCCACATTACAATGGTGATCACAAGACAGTACGGGTTGGTGGTGACTGAATCGGCGGTCGGCAAACGAGTGGTATTGGCACCAGCATTGTGGTCCGTAGCGTTTAAGGAGTGCCATGACTCCGTGTGGACAGGGCATTTGAGGGCGACGCATACTTCCGCTAGAATAGCACAACTCTATTGGTGGCCGAATCTGCAGCGAGAGGTAATACAATGGGTCCCTGAATGTTAGGAGAGTAGGAGCCGGAAGGCACCGCCACAAGAAGTGATTCCACCACTTCGTGGTCTATGTGGAGGCGACGTAGGCAACCGATGCGCGTTAGATGTGGCAGGACCGCTGCCGATGAGTGATGGAGGGCAACAATATGTGATAGCAGCCGTCGAATATGTTACGCGATACGCTGTAGCGACAAAGGTGGAGCGGCATGTAGCCGATGAAGTGGCGAAGTTCCTGATGAAGTCGGTGGTCTTGACATTTGGGGTATTCCGGGAGCTGACGTGAGCGTAGCGAGGTGACGGCTTACCACCGGAAGTTGTTTGCGGTGATGCGGAGTAGTCACTCGTGTGCGGATCAGGCATGACAACGAGAGCAACAACGGCAGGCACGCTATTGCAATAGGAAGGTACGAGCGTTTAGCGTGAACGATCAGGTGTGGCTGTACAGACCACCGCGTGGTCCAAAGGCCTGTAAGTTTGTACATCAAAGGTTTTGGCCAATGCGGACTATGGAGCCCATGGGTTACGACAACTTTCTAATTGAACGAGAAGACAAAGCCGGTGGCAGTGGATACTTTGTAGCACACACGAGTTTCTAGGTGAATTACCATTATCCGGTGGAGCTTCAGAAGACAGCTGCGGCCGACATGGAGGCACAACTTGAGCATAAAGGCGAGTTCGAACGCGAAGCTGATGTCTCGCAAGCAGGAGCGTCTACTCGAGCAACGACGGCGCCTGTACAAGCTGCAGCAGCTACAGGACGCGCAAAAACGAGCGCATTAAGCAATGGAAGCTTACCAAAAAAAGCGTAGTTACCTGCCGTACATGCAGCAGTTATGTCGAGCTTACCCGCAGCATACATCTCGTGAGGCGTAGATATCGTCTCAATAAACGAACCTAACCCTACGTCACATGTGAAGCCATCTTATGCAAATATCTTGGTTGTTGTATGAAATATGATGACCCAGTCCAGCAGAAGACACCATCACTCCTTCGCCATATATCTTTGCATGTGTCTTTCTCAGCCGATGCGGCATCAAGGGCTTCATCATGTCATTTTCAAACCTTTAAGTAAGATCGACAGGTTCCCAGCTACACAACATTCACAACTACCCCCCTCCGTGCTGGTACTCTATAGCACTTCAAGCGAAACTACTTAGGGGCTGGTCGCGTGCACTCTCCAAATGGAGAACGTGCCAACTGGACAATATTTTCTTGTCTCTGATTGGCTTATGCGTATCCCTCTCGACAATGCAACAAGAGAAAAATATTAGCTCTTCTATCGACCTCCTGAGGGTGGAGAGGTACCGGAGAGCAAGAGAAAGCAAAGACTAATCGCAATGCCCACAATGCAAGACGATATCGCTGATGTCGTCGTGGTGGTGGCAGCCCTAGCTGGAGAGGTGGTTATCCTAGCGGCTAGCAGCCAACACTATGCCAAGCCGAAGCAGAGGCGCACGGTTAGCATCCTTCGCTTTGACGCTTTACTTCGCGGAGCTTCATACGAAGCTTGGTTTCCAGACAATCTCGATGCTCGCGGTCATCGTTCCTAGAGATTGCGCGCTTCCTGAGGCTACGGGGTGTGCTCTTGCTGATGCTGTCGCCAAGAAGCATTCCTACGAGAAGAAGGTGGCTGCGGCGCTCTACTTCTTCGCGTCTTCTGGTGGATACCGTGAGACATCGGGAACTATGGGAATTAACAAGAGCTACGTCATCGACATTGTAGATGAGGTGGCTCGAGTTCTTTACTTAGCAGCGAGCGATGTTGTGTGCTTCCCGCGAGATGAGCTCGGCTAGGAGAGCGTTGAGCACCACTTCGCAGTGCGCCGTGGATACCCCGGCGTAGTCGGTGCTGTGGACGGAACGCTGGTCGCTATTGACCGACCAGAGGAATATGAGGGGTTCTACTGCCGTAAGGGCTATCCCGCTCTTAACATACAAGCTGTAGTGACGGCAGACAAGAGGTTCATGAGCGTGGAGATTTGTCCGGGCTCCTGGTCCGACAGCAAGTGCTGGAAACATAGTTCACTTGGCCGCCACACCGCTGCTATTATTCCTGCTGGAAAGCACTTTATCGGTGATTCGGGCTACGCCTGGCTGCCGTATTTGATGGTGCCGTACGTAAAGCGCGAAGAGGGCGGTGAGCTCAACCACCAGCAGCAAAAAAATAATTTTCTTCACTCCAGTACACGCATGGCAGTAGAGGGTACGTTTGGCCTCTGGAAAGGCCGCTTTCGGATGCTGCAGGCCGTGATGGACGAAAACTCGCTGACGAAAACGAAGCATGTTGTCATGGCTTCAATGGTGCTACACAATTTAATGTTAGCATACACTGATAACGCAATTTGTTGAACCTCGCAACGACGGAGAATATTTGATAGATGCAGATGAAGCAACACCACTGAGTGCTGGAATGCTGCGATCCATAGGAAAACTGAAGCGAAGTTCAATAGCAGACGCTATTTGCTAGTAAATTCAACGTTCTGTACATCTTGTATTTCTACTGATGCACGCTTTTGCTCATCCGTCTACGCATCGGTATGCAACGTCCCTGTGTCTGCAACGGATTGGCGAACAAGTTGGACGAGCATTTCAGTCTGAGCGCGGACGCTATGGTTGAGCTCGCTGAGCGACTTCAAAATTGCATTGCTGGCCTCATCATGCAGTGCGGTGCTTGGTGTTTGAGAAGACTTGAAGGCATCAGCTTTTTCATCATGCTATCGTGTACTGCGAGCATCCCCTCGGCCAGCGTCACAGACTTGGGCCGCTTTGATGGCCGGTCACCCCGCCAACCTTGGCGGCTCTCGTGCAACGCCGCCGTGTGGTCGTTGGCGTCCTGCTCAGACTCCACACCAAGATCACCATCGTGGTCTTCGAGGGTTTCTTCATTGTCGCCATCAGGTGCATGATCCTGGTCGCGGTTGTGGGCTGCTGCCAACTCACCTGCATCAGTCTAGTAAAACGCCTCGCTTTGCATACCCGAGAGGTCAGACCAGCCGTCACACATTGCGTCGTAGCAAGGTGGTTCCTGAAGCGGCACCTCCGTCCTGTTTCCGGTGTCATGTAAGGCAACGCGATACGAAGTATATTGCTTGTGCATATATTTGACCTATAAACGCACAAATAACACAGCAATTGATAGTCAGCATAGCACACAGCATGAATTACATCGCAATAGCATAGATTTGCACTGAGTAGGCTTGAGTATTAGACCACTCAAGCGAGACACTTCCGATGCGATAAAATCCATGCTTGCCTCAATTGAGCCGAGATCTTCGATCCTTGAAACCTCTTCTTTAATTGCCTGAATCGCACATTCAGCAGTACCTTCACCGCGTGTGTCGTCCATGCGAACGTTTCAGACATCTTCCTGGGACGGGCGCTGGGGGTCAACAGGAGCGAGGTCCGAGCTGTCTGGTGGGATGGAAGGGGAGGGGGGCAGCAAAGGCTCACGATTTGGAGCGGCTCGGGTGCCTGCCAGCGACGCTAGAGCAGGCGAAGAAGCTACGCCGCTAGGACCTGGAGATGCTGAGTCTATGGGTGGTTGTCCTTGGCGGTGCTGAGAGCGGCTACCCCGGTTCTTGACCATCGACCTTGAGGTCAAAAGGGAAATGAGATGTTGTCTATAAAAGCGCAGGCCGGTCATCTGATTGGCTACCGATGATAGGTATGGATAATCCATCTGGCTGCAGAAGGAGAGCGACGCGACCTCAGCTGGAGAGTATCTCCAGCTTCCTGCTCAAGGTGGAGAACGACGCGACCAGCCCCTTATGTGTGCTTTTCTAACGCATTCTACATACGCAGAAGTCATGGCTCGTCTTGCACACTCGGCGATGCACTGGCGTGTTCGATGCATCATCGCCTCGTCGAGTGACGAAGAGAATATTCCTCCAAACGAGCACCGCGAGCCACATGCTAGTGTTATTGCGGACCCGAGGTGCTCGGATGATGCTGCGAAGTCGCACGATTCCGACAGCTCGACGGATACAGCACTACCCCCACGGCGTTTCGTCGCAGTGCGGAATTCGCGTCTCAGAGACGGTTGCGAACCCGCCTCCATATCAAGAGCTTACGAATGCGGCTGTTTCGTCGTCAGTCACGTTTCAAAATCCTACCAGCCCTACAACGTCGACGCCTGCAATGCTGGAGACACCACCACTTTCTCCGGCTCGCCCGAAAGTAAGTCTTGTGTTAGGTTCGCGCCGCACTACCAGCCACGAGCGCCGATCTGCAACTGATCCATACCGGCGACCTCGAAGCCACCGCCAGCAACCAACCACCCCAACTACTAATCCTACGGGGATGATGCGCATAAGTGTAGGGATAGCTACTTGACGCCACGCCCTCGGTTTCGGTTTGTCCCCGCTCGGTGGCCTTTCCGTATAGCCCACCTTCGAGAACAGTACAACCCTCTTGGCTCGATTTTCCCAACGGTGCAGCGTTTTGGCTATCGTGGTTGTGCATCGTTGTGTCGAGTTGGTCCGAGCCGCAACTCCCTCATCCAGCTGTGCTGCAATGTCAATTGCTGCCTTTAAAGGGGTCGTTGCGGGAACGGACTTGAAGAGTCGAGCAAGGTGTTCTTGGGGGCGAAATGAAGGAACGAGGGCGCTGTCTGTGGTTGCTTCCGAAGACATCGAAGCAGGTGAAGTTCTCGGTCAGAATCTGGGGAGATGCAACATGTAAGCGCAGTAAGCGCTAACCGCCCACGAAATGAAGGCTACCGTTGTTCATGACTCAGCGGCCGGAGGTACCTAGTCACCCTATTCAAGTGGCGATAAATGCTGAGCGAATGGGTGGGCTAATGCGCTTCGTGAATCATTCCTGTGCACCAGCCGCTAAGTTCATCGAAGGGCGAACGGGCGTCGGACCACTGTTGTGGTCGCTACAAATAAAGCTCTGCCCCAAGGCGAAGGAATCACTGTGGACTATGGCGATGATCTGTGGTTTGGCTGTCGGTGTGGGATGGGCAACTGCCGCCCCGCAACATCCAGGACTTTCGTGACCCATAGTTTGTGAGCAGAAGCGGGTGGGGGCGAACATGCGTCTGGGAGCTGGTAGTGATGAGAGCTGGGGAGTATACGGATAAGTAAGAGTGTCGTACGAAAGATGCACAAATGAATGAAGCTTCAGTTGATGAATCACATGTTGCTTACGACGGCTGTAGGCAATCCTGTCGGGTGTCTTCACACAGCGATGTGCGCTCCCGATGTTATTTTCGCGCCCCAACGACGGACTGTGTGGTCCTCACAGGACGCTATATATATCACCTTCGAACTCTCATTGCGCGCAAAAGGATCCAAGCCAGTGAATCTATGACGGAGATTGCAAGTCGTCGCTGGATACGCATTCGCTGGAGGAGAGCTCTGCTCGCATTTTTGGAAGTCGTGGTGGCGGCACGCTGCCACCTGTTCTCTTGCTCTCATTTTCGGTTTAGCCGAGTCGTCACCAAGTGTTCGCCCGTGCACGAGATCACCACCCTGACCTTGTTACGGTTCCCGGTATGGTATCTCCCTCAACATATACCTCGCAACCATGGCTCGTGAAACGTTGTATAACATGCATGGTATTCGTGTGTTCAGATGGTTAAACAGGTTGGGAGTACCAACTACAATCTGAATGAGGTGCGCCGCCTCTTGGAACTGGTCGAGCAGTACCTTCCGCTTGGCAAAGACGAATGGGAACGCCTAGCAACTACGTACAATTCAACTCAAGTCGAGGGCGGGCTGGTCGGAACGCGATGATGAGAGTCTGCGCCGAAAATTCAAAGTTCTCTACGGCACTCGCAAGCCAACAGGCGAACCTAACATTTCCACACACATTATAAAAGCAAAAGAACTCAAGCAAGCTATTGACGAGAAGGCAGGCGTCGTCGTGAGGGATGACGTTGCTGACGAATACCACGACGACGACGAGGAGGACCAACTCGACTTTTCCTTTGAAGTCGACTCGGACGAGGGCTTCTACCTGGAACACGCCGGAGAAGGAGATAATGCCATTTCCGCGGGTTGCTCTTCTGGTAGCTACAACACTAACTACGACGAATTCTCTGGCCTCGATGAAGAGGTTGATGTTTCAGGACCGACTCACGGCCGTACCCATCAGGATGGTGAATGCTCAGAGTCGCTCATCGCGGCCTCTGTCGGCGTCGGCCTGGAGGCGTTTGCAGGCACCCCACGGCCGACACTTATTAGAACTCTAGCTGTGCTACGGCTGCGCCTGTTGACTGCTCTTGCTCAACCACCCACCGCAAACATGGCGACCAAGTCGGAAACTGCTGGTACGAGCACAATTGAAACGCAACCTGCTAAGAAAGCCGTGGCTCGCGACCGAGATGAAGCCGAGGCTAAGCGCTATCCGAAGCTGATTAACTTTTCCAAACGTCTCAGGGGATCCAATTTAGCTGCCTTTCGCGATACCGTTGGGCGCAAGCGCTCCAACGAGGACGACAAGGAGTTATTGGATGCCAGTTTCGCTAAGTCTAAGCGACTGTGTGCTGCTAAAATCACTATGTCCCTGAAGAAAAACTAGGTGATCTCGAGAACACATCAAACAGTATGGGATAACATATTTTCGGTATGATGATGATGATGCGTGAGGAAAATGAGCGCAAGGTGGAGGCACACCGTATTGATGAAGACCGACGTCGTCGCGAAGTCATTGCAGAGCGTGAGGCTCGCTATCTTGCTGACAAGACCGAAGACGAAGAGCGCCGTTATTAAGAGAAGCTTGAGTTGGAGGAACGTGCGCGCCGCGACAAGGAGGACGCTCGCGCGCGCACGCAAGAGTTGCTTTTGATGCTCGGCGTACTGACGAAGATGGAGTAAGATTGACAAGCCCGGCTGGGTTCGACCTACAACGGCGACAGCCATTTAGGCGCCAGCATCCGTGGCTCGTGATGTTATTGAATCTTTAACAAAGCATGAAGAAGACAGCACAACGTGAGTTTCTACATTAGTAGCGTTGCATCTACCAAGCAACCCCGTAAAGTCTCAATACAACATCAATATTTTTCGAAATCACTTACAGTTATATCTTTAGCGCTGCCATCGATCCACCAATCCAACGACCCTATGATATTATAATCTGTCACAGTGCACTCTCTTGTATACAAATGAAACTAGGATTAGCGACACAACAGCACTACCGCGTAGTACATGGCATTTTCATCGCACCCGAAAAGGTTGTGCGACTCTCTGAGATGCCAACGGTCCGAACACGATAGTTGGCAAGTCGAAACAGATTGTTTAGTCGAAGTCCTCGCTGCTTGGGGTCGTAGGGAAGCGGGATATTGAGACGACTGTAGACCTTCTGGATACTGCCCATGCCCATTCGGCAGCCTATCGTATCGAAGCGATTGCGTTGTGAAGCGTTCTAGCTGAACTCCTCAACGATGGTAGGATCCGTTCGAGGTCACGGTCTTTCAGAGGCGTCAGAATTTGTCCTACCATTATGGCCGAGCACGAAAAGCGGAGTCCGACACCACATTCATGCGGGTATCGGGACAGTATAGTGGGTCCAGCAGTTTCGTGCGAAATCCAATGGACGTGTCTGAGTCGCTCCATGACCCGGGACAGTTGTGCTTCTTCCAGAGAATGCAGCCGTCGGCTGCAAAGTATATCGTGGCGGTGACGAAAACTAAGTGCAACCAGCCATTATACATGGCATTATGTACGTCTGAGTTGGATGGCTGCTGGACCTAGATGTCACGTACACCAAACCGAAAACTGTTAGTATCCCTTCAACAACGGCCAACGTAGAGCAAACGTACTCGTAGGTTTTTGCCATAGCCGAATGTGTACTTTAGCAAAGGTTCGCGGGCTTCAACCATCGCTGCTTGCTTGACTTGATGTGCTGGCGATGACCATGAGATGCGTGCCGGGCGATAGCCTTGAAGGGCCCTAGATAGCACCTCCTCCGCCCTACATAGCATCCGCGGCAGCGTGATTGGTGGGACTCCGAACAACATGCACAATGTGCCGTTCTCCATGGAGCCGATGTAGAAACAGAATACGAGCCCCAAGACTTGATGATGGTAGCGTAGCTTCGGATGACGACCCTTGACGACGGGTGCGGAATGTAGTTGATATGAGAAAATCTCTGCAGAAGACTATGAAAGGCAGCTCTACATACACATCGATTTTAGTTTTAGCAATTCTGAATTCTACAGACATGCACGTCATTACTCGTACCTCGTCAAGCTCGTTGTATTCAAGAAGCTCTTGTTATTTCCGTACTTGTACAATATCATCCATGCAGACTCGCACGGCGAATCCAAACACTGTGCTGTCAAGTAATGACGTGTACGCATTGCGATCCGTCACGCATCCTCCACTAGCCGCCTATACAACTCGCAACGAGCTGTGTGTAGCTTGTCGTTGTGCTCCAAGTACGCCCCGCACATCCACAGCATACCATCGAAATCATTGTCGCCTGACATCCTAAGCGAGATGCCGGCAAATTCACGAATGAGCAAAAATGTAGGAGCGGCTTGCTGTGGGAGTAGTGTCCAAGGACATGTGCCGCGTACTTTTGCTAGGGACTACCACTATGTCATTCTGTGGCTATTAGGCTTGGACAGAGCAACGACTGGCATATTGTGGTGGATGAAAGTTGCCATAAGACGGCATACTCGATCTGAAAGACCGCCATACTCGCCGCAGCTACTATGCTATTTTTGGTAGGCTTCCAATGGGCGGTAAGGTCGCACGATAGTGGAACTACGAAGACGCCCGACGGAAGAATAGGCTCAAAACGACTACGACAGCAGGGCGACAAGTGCGACGGACGCCGATGGGTACCAGTCGCTGAGTACGGCGACTTGTACCAGAGCGACAGAGTCGTGGAAGTCTCTGAGGGCGAAGATGGCGTAACAGGACCGCGGAGAAGCTTGACGAGCTGGCGGTGCACGGCGGCAGGGTTGGTGACGCGAAAGAGGCGATCCTGAACAGACTCAGCGACCCAGCGGTCACGGCGGCGGTGAACCGCACAAGTGCGATCGTCGCCTGGAGGGGCGCTTCGAGCGCGAAAGGACGTGGGTAGGGGATAGCGAGCAAAGTCCCGCGAGCGACGGCGATAGTGAGCCCTCAGTTGAGAATCTGCGGGTCGGGCACAAGTGGCCAAGCGGAATCAAGAAGCGGCCGTTCACGAGTAGGTGGCCGAGAACGAGGCAGTGGAGTTCGGAAGCTGTGCAGTACGTACGGCGAGCGTGGGCTGGAGCGTTGCGAGTGGTGTACGAGGCCATTGAGGTGTCCCTAGTGACGACAGTCGCGGCGAGCTTACGAGTGCAGTTGACGAGCGCTAAATAACGTGCTATGAGGCGAATACAGGACATAAACGAGACAGTGAACGGGCAGACTAGTGAACGAGCAGACATACAATAAATAGGACGAGAGTCCGGCTACTTTGCGGTGGCCCATAGGCGTTACGGTGTGCGCGAGGAGAACCTAACCGACGGACTACTGGAGGCCCTCCATAGCTGGCACGTATAAGTACGAGCCCGCCGCAAGCAGGCGTCAAGAAAACTTGCTACAACGGCGTTGAACAGGTATTCCGGGTCCGTGATACCCGGTCGTGACGTCGAACTGCTTCACATACGAAAAGGAGGTAATGAGTGGCACGAAGATCATAATGCCGAAGCTAATCAACGCGTCGTACTTTAGTGTAATAACGCGCTCCAGCGCTGGTGTGTTTCGCAAAAACTTTTGGGTGACAGCAGTTGACCAGTAGTTGATGACCAATAGCGTAACGATTATTGTTGTCTTTCTGTCATTTTGCCGCACTCCACGAGGACATACGTCGGACTTGAAAGACACAAGCGGAGTTGCTAATTTATAGGATGCCCCGCTTAATTTTCTTGATGTTTTCTTAATATAATTCATCAAGATGATACCTGGACAGGAAACGCCCCCCGCCATTTGGAGTCTCGCGGGCTGAGGACCACGTGTTGGTCACCCTTCCAGTGCTGCTCACTCTCCCAAGGGTTGTTGCGCGACCGAAGAGCACGCGGTGTAGAGTGTGGAGCAGTGCGGCAACGGGGGTGGTGTCGTGGGGACCGGGCATCGATCGTGCGGCGCCAGGTCTGATGTGTGGCGTGCAGCTTCGTGCCGTGATGCATTGCAACGTGGTGCAGTGCAGCAGCCAGAGGCCCGCTTCGGGTCGAGATATCGGTCGTCCAGCCCGCCGACGTGGAGGTGAAGCAGAGCAGCGTGGTGTTGTGGCGTGATGCAGTGCAGTGTGGTGTCTTTGTGTGAGACGTGGTGCCGTGCCGCGTGTTTCCGTCGAGTCATGTGTGGTGCTGTGTAGTGCGGCGTCCGGCGTGATGCACAGCAGTGTGGTGCCATGGAGCGAGACGTGGTGCAGTGCATCGTGATGCCTTGGAGTGAGTTGTGGTGCTGTGCAATTCAGTGCCGAGGAGTGCGGTACCATGGAGCGAGGCGTGGTGTAGTGCAGCTTGATGCTGTGGGGTGCGGTGTGGTGCGGTGTGGTCCGGCGCCAGGCTTGGTGCAGTGCAGTGTGGCGACGTTGGGCGAGCGCAGCTCTGGTTCTTTTTTTGCATGAAGCTGCGCCAAGATACCGTCAAGACGGAGGAAGAGGTAGGGCTGGTGACAGCAGTTTGGGGTGATGCAAGAAGATGTACCGGACGTTGAGTAGGTAATAGGTCACAAGGTTGTGATGGCCGCACGTAAATTAACGCATGATTTATCTACCGTTGAGCGCTGTTGTTTGTATTGCTGGCATCTCACTGTCTAATTTCAATGGAGCTGGAGATTCCCCTACCAGAGCGTCTAACCTGCCGCTTGCACATCAAGAACGGCTTACCCTTCACGCGTGCCGTGACAAGGTGTCTCCTTTTCTTTTTTTGTTTTCTGTGTTGCAGACGGCTATCGGATATTGATGGGCAAGGTAGAAGAGCACTCCGAGAGCAAACTACCGGGGAAGTGGAGTTCTGGATTTGATATCTACCTAAAGCCCGGTAACAATGCCCCCAGAAATATTCTGAGGCACTGTGCCCGACGAGGTATGCGTTGTTAATGCAACTGTACACTACGAGGCACAAGGCAAGCCTACGTAGGCTGGGTTTGTGCTGATGTTGTTCGGCTAGGTGCTGAAACCTGCCGAGTAAGTCACCACACTGCGTCGTGCAAGCGCCGCTCGCGTACAAGAGCAACTGCCCCGAGTTGCTGCACTCTTACGTGAGCAAGGGCTTCCAACGGGCGGTGCATCAGAGAGATACATGGCGGTTACCAAAGTACGGCTACCCGAAGATGCTCCGCTCGTAGTCCCAGACAGCATTACTTTCCGTCAGCTGCAGCACATCGACACCCAGGAAGTGGCGGTAGACGACAAAATGGTGGGCGGGCAGCAATTGGCCGATGCCGAGTATTGCCTCCTTCGCATCAAGACCCAGGACGTCCCGGTCCCGATTCAGGTAAACGCTCGAGATCTCCGCACGTCTATCGGGTTAACGGATTATAGCCTTCGCGCGCCATTTCGAGCACCGACCACCATCAACACTCCTGGACCTGAAGCAGACATCGAGGACATTGACCACGCAGACGATATGGATCAAATTGCAAACTTCTAGCTGCTTATCACGAAAGATGAAAGCCATCTATTTTTTTGTTTTTTATTTGCTTAAACGACAGCTCGTTTGATTTGTACCCGCAGTGACTGTATTGGTTCTCCAACGTTTTCATTCTGTCTGGTTCACGAATACATAGCAACGTTGAGCACTTCGAGTGGCGCTTCCCGGAAAGCCATGTTGGCGTGCCGCTGGCTCCATCGCTTCAAAAGGTAAAATCCGACCTCAATCGGATTGAGGTCCAACGAGTATGGTGGTAGAAAAAATGGGAGCGCACCGGTTGTGTGAATAAGCGCCTGTAGTTCCTTGCACATGTGGATCTCAGCATTATCCATGACCACTAGCGAGCGCGGTAGGGACCATGGATTCAGAAACGGCAAAATCTTCTCCTTGAAGACTTCATGGAAGCGAACTCGAGTAAACGTGCTCTCCACGTTTCCCCAAACAAAACCCCTCGACATCCATGGCCGCAAGGATTGACAATCTCTTGCTTCGGCTGAACGGGGTGGGGCATGAGCCGGTGTATTTCGCGCTGACCACCCGTAACGTCTAAGGACAGTAGCTTATGCATGGTAGATTTTGCGGGTTCACGTCAGCTAATTCGAATGGGCTCGACGTACTTGTGCATCTCATCGTACAGTCTGTCCCAATTGAAGTTGGACGGTAGCAATGTGAACTGTAATACTTGAGCACCTGCCCGTCCACCGTTTTCTTAAGCTGCACCCTGACAGGCACGACATCGCCCACTTCTTTTGCGAACCCCTCAAACCATTCCATTAACCAGCGCAAAGCAACCACACTGTCATGTTTGTTATCCGTGTCCCCTTATTTTAGCCTTGTAACGTTGAATCGTGACTAGTTTAACGCCGTAGCAGGCACAGAAGCTCAGAGCGCACACTTTACCCACCAGAGGCAACATGTAGCCGAATTTCTTGCGAATGCCTTTACCCCGCTGTTACGTCTTGGTGTCCGACATCATCAGGACTGCCAGTGCCGTCAGCATGCTCGTTACGAGCTTAACCTTCTCTATGCTCGACAATGAGGTTATAAAGTTTCCTAGATCGCCCTCCTTGCCCTTCAAGCACTTCGCTTCACACGGGTCTTCCCTGATCAGCCAAAAACCTTATCAGAGACAGACTCGTCCAGTTGATAGACGCCCAGATCTTCGACTTCTGCAGCGTTTTCCTCGCAGCTCTCATGCGTCTCGTAGTCCTCGTCCCCCACTATAGAAGCTAAAGGAGACTGGTCCGTATCAGACCACTCACTGTTCAAGCTCTCTTGTGTACCCCCCCGTCAGACACGACCTCCTCTCTCGCTGCTTCTCCCGTTGTTTGACCATGCTCAACATGGAGATCTCCGCCTGCATCGCCCATATGCCACGTCGAACGGTGGGTAATTTATTCTGGCCGATGGAAAATGCCCTTTTTTCGGCAATTCGTATAAGTACGAAAATCAATGGTCTGACTTTGACGATATCTCGAAAATGCTAAAATGTATAACATTATCATTTTGTTTGACAGGGCCTCATATGAGACTGCGTGAAACAAAAATATGCTAGTTAACCATTCGTTGAAGTCCGATTTGCGCACACCATTAAAAAGAGGGACGTCTCCTCTATCCAATGAGCCCTTAAGCGATTTTTTCATTCAGCGGTTCACGAGTAGCGCTTACTCAAAAAAATATCTCGGATTCGCGGATGCAAACTCAAAATTTTTTATTGCTCTATCTAACGTAAAATTTTGCGGCGGATCGATTGCGACTATTTTCAGGTATTAATTCGGCCTCCTTCCATCTCAAAAACCACCTTCAATATGACAGATTTCAAAATTTTGTGTAAACACGGATTTGTAGAGATTCTGGATACAGTACAAGCATCATTTTGTATCAGGCTGGTCACCTTTTCTTGCGCCATTCAAATTGATGCTTGTATCCACGGTTGGTTCTCCGCTGGACTCCTCGCTGTCACTCTGAGCCAAGTCCTCGTCTTCACTCCCGAGATCATCACTGGGGCCTGGCTGCCACTCGCTGACACTGCTGTCGTCACTGCTGTTGTCCCTGCCGTTGTTGTCCCTGTCACGAGCGGGCTTTTCAGGACGGGAGGCACGTCGCGTTCGCTTGGCAAAGCTGCCAAGCTCCATTGCACTCGGCCGATACACCCTCGCCAAATTTAGAGAAAACGCAAACTTTCGCTTATGTACGATTTTGGATGGGTCATCTTCGCAGCCGTTTATCTCGAAAACGCCAAAATGTTAACTAGCATCATTTTGTTTCACACAGTCTCATATGTGCCTTTTTTCATCACAAGAAGCTGTCATCATTGCCAAACGTAACTTTTATCATGGTAGCGTCGCTTCAACAATATCTTACAAAAAGCATACAAGAAAATCACTAACGTTTTCAAAAAGGCTGACATTTTGATTTCCACCCGACAGAAAGACACAATAATGAATTGAGCTCGGGGTGCGGCATTAAGTTGCTGGCTCAATACGCTTGATAGGTCTGCGAGCTCGCCTCTAGCACATCGCGGAACGCGAGCACGGTTGAAAGTGCTCGCTCTCCGCCTCTCCGAGAGAAAAACAGTATTCCAGATATGGCAAAAGCTACACTAAGGTGTGAAGAATTTCCGAGTAAATTCCTGGTCGAGTGGCCCAACTGTCTCGAACAGTATCTGCTTTGACAAGACATGTTTGCAAAGTGACCAAAAGGAGACGTAAAATGGCATCATTCCATTTGACAAGTACCAGAAGGTCAACGCGACACAAATTATGTACGTGCCACATGCAGCGTCGAACGCCATGACCAAGAGCCACGGAAAGGTGTACGCAACATTTGGCAACTCTAACGTCAGCATCGGCTGTTGGGGTGGAGTGGTGCGTTTCGGCTGGATGTTCGTCTCGACCCCATTTTGAGGCGAGCCTGATAAAGCAAAAGTTTTTACTGAAGTTGACTCGAAGGCGACGGCTTAAGATATTTTCTTGTGATTGCTCGTGTTTCTTGCTCCCGAAGAGGTTTACGTTGGGGACTGCGTGAACGGAATTGCTTTTAACAGACTGAGTGGTTGATCCTTATTTAGAATTGATCTCTATTTGTCACCCAGACCATAAATAGTTATTTTGGTCACATGCTCTGGTCCCCCAAGAGCATGAAGAATTGACTGGCTGCTTCTTCGCAACTTGGTGACTGCCCGACCGTTTCCCATAACTTTTAGCATTGATCGCTTCAGCCAACTTTTTTACCATAGTGGCCATTTACCGTTTCGTCAGTATCTCGTCAGTATCCAATAGTTGCATCCAGAACGAAAGCTCGTTGTGAAGAGATCTCCAGGATAAGCTTGCTTATTGATGTGAAAAAGGCAGCTTCAGCGATTCACTGGTGGTCGGTCAGAGTTGACCTGGCTGCCTGGATGTTACCATTAGTACACCCAGCTGCTACAGCAGCATAATATCAGCTCCTGCCCCTTCGCGTTAGATAATTTTTTGGTCATATCGATACGCTTGAGGAAAGCCTATTGCGTCGGCAAATATGCTATCGTACGCCATGAATGAGTCACCACGAACACGTCGAGGCTGGTCAGAAGGTGTTGCCTTCGGACCATCAACACCACCAGCCCCCAACCAGCTGTTTGCGGCCTGGTTGTTCCCCCTTGCCCAATGTTGACAATACGCGACAATATTCTGAAACCGTCCAATCAGCAACTCTCTCTCCGTCCAAGAACTGATTCGATTCAGCTTAATCTCCCTGTCCAAGAACACCTTGGCCACTCCATACAGCGCTCCATTCCCGCACTCGCTCGGTCGTCCTCCCGTGGCTTTCCGCAACCGCACGACGCCCCGTCGCTTTAGACACTCCGGCGTCGCAATCAACTCGCAGCTGCGGACTCCCCTCTCGCTTTAGAGAAAAAGAAACAAGAGGCCAGAGAGAGCCACTCCGCGTTCACCCTTTTTCACTTGGCTTCACTATGGGCGCCGAGCTCAGTCGCCCGACGGGCTCCGACATCACCAACGTGGGCGACGACGCCCGCCGCCGCGTGGGCAGCAGCAGCCAACTGGACAGTCGACAGAAAGCGGGCGGCCAATTCCCCACGTCCGCCAGCACCACGGCGCTGTCCTCCATGGGGCAGGCCACGGGCACCCGAAGCAGCGCCACGGGCACCCGAAGCAGCAGCGCGAACGCCAAGTCGAAACTTTTAGAGAGCGGCCTGTTTTCCTCTATCCGGCGCTCGAGAAACAACAGCCGCGCGGCAGCCAATGGGGGCCGCCGTCGAGCGCGTTGGACACAATGAGTGTCATGAGTGGAGGCGACCATGCTGTCGAGTCGCTGGATCTGCCAATCGTTGAGTGGGAAGGCTATGTGACGAAGAGAGGCCACCTGGTGCGCAACTGGAAAATGCGCTTCTTCACGTTGGAGGGAAACCTCGTGTCGTGTACGTTGCAATTGCGGAATTGGTGGAAGTGTGAGGTTTTACCTAAAGCGACAGGGGGATTGACGCTCTTTGTGTGGAATGGATATCACAGACTATGAAAACAAGGTGGATGCGCGCAACCGCAACCACTTGAAGGGCAGAGTGAATGTGGCCTCGGTCAAGATGGACAAAGTGGCCAAGAACGGCCACGGCTTCGACTTTTCCTTCGAAACGACCGAGGGAAAAGTTTTCCACTGCTCAGTACCCACGCAGTTTGACCAATTGGCGTGGGTGTATTTCCTCGAGGTGAGTTGGTAACTTTTTTTGATTTTGCACATTTTGTGGCATACTCATTTTTCTTTCTTTTGATAATGCATTTTCACTTAAAAATTTATAGGCCGGTGTGGACTGCATTAGTATGCGCCAGAACAACAAACCTGTGTACAACACATACCGCCATGGCGCCCTGCCAGATATGCACACTGAAAAAGCGTACGACTCTTTCCGACGGATGTTGGGAGGTGACCCCCTTGTGGTGACGGAGTTGTTGTCCTATTTCAACAAAGACCTGGTCTTCTCGTCGTCCTACCCGAAAAACACACCATTTAGTGGCGACTATTTCGGTCGGGAAGGTCTTTTGCACTTTTTAGGTGCTTTTCAGAGCAATGTCGACCTCATTGAGATTAAGGTCCAAGACGTGGAAATGGACCCAAACGGCAAAAGTATCACAGTGAAAGGCACGGAGACACTCAAGAGTAAACATTCCGGTGCAGTGATTACTCAATCATGGTCGCACCGTGTCCGGTTCGGACCGTACGGACGAATTTTACGTTTCCGGATCGATGTGGATTTGAAAAGTGCAACTGGCAACTGGAAATCGTTTGGGGTGAAAAACCCGTACCCGGAAATGTCGGACGCCTCGGTTCGCTCCAACCGGTCGTTAAGTATCTCGATGAAGGATTTCACGGTGTACAATGTCATTGGCAAGGGCGGCTTCGGTACCGTCGTGAACGCAGTGAAAAAAGTGACGGACAGATTTACGCGTTGAAAATTTTGGAAAAAGGCAAAATGACCAAGTACGATGTGGAAAGTTCGTTCACAGAGATGCGCGTGGCGCAAAACATTCACCATCCGTTCATTGCTGGCCTGAGAATTGCTTTCCAAAGTCGAACAAAATTGTTCCTTGGTATGACCTACTACGCTGGTGGGGATCTTTTCCACCACATGAGCCAAGGATCGAGTTGCCGGATACCTTCGGACCGCGCACATTTCTACACGGCCGAGTTGGTGCTTGGCATCCACCACTTGCACCAACACGACATTTTGTACCGTGATATTAAGCCTGAGAATGTGATGATTGATGGTGAAGGTCATATTGCACTCGTTGATTTTGGCCTTGCAAAACTGCATGTGTCGGAGTACAAGGGTGCAAAAACAATGGCTGGTTCGCCACAGTACACGGCACCAGAGCTGCTTCTGCCAAAGGCAAAACGATCGTACGGAAAAGCTGCAGACTGGTGGAGTTTAGGCATTCTGCTGTACGAGATGAGCGTGGGCAAGTCGCCATTCTACGACAACAACATTGAAAAAATGTACCACAAAATTCAGAACGACCCACTGGCTTTTCCGTCCAAGCCAGTGCTCTCAGATGAGCTCAAGTCCATTCTCCGAGGCTTCCTGCAGAAGGACCCGACGAAGCGACTCGGCACAAATATCAGCGACATTCTCCAGCACCCGTACTTTGGCGGGATTGATTGGGATCTGCTGCTGAAGCGACAAATGACGCCACCGTGGAAGCCCAAACTTTCGTCTCCACTGGATGTCGAGTACGTTGACACCGAGTTCACAGATCTGGACGTTCACAGTGAGGTTCAGTCTCCTACTGACAAATCCACTGCTAAGTCGAAGGGCTTCCTGTCACTTGTGTCGAGTCGTGGTAGTCGCGACAAGGCTGCACCCCCAGTTCAAGACCCTACGTTCAAGGACTTTACTTACTTCTGCGAAGACCCCGATGCACTCGTTGAAGTAACGAACCTGGTGTCAGAATTGCGGCCCACTCCGCTTCCGCCACTTCTCAACGAGGAAGACTCGGACGTGTCGGACCCGCCTGTCGAGGTCGAGACTTCGATGCCTTCCGAGTGCGAAGGTACCCCGCTGTCATCGTTTGTTGAGAATGGCCACTTGAACCCGATGCCGATCTCTCCGAAGCAATTCCACGAGGGTCTCAAGAAGTTGGAAGCCTCTATGAACGAGCAATTTGAGCGTGTTGAGGTAACAATCTCTCGCGAGCGCCCACCTCTGAAAAAGTCTAGTGGAAGCTCCAGCTCGAGCAGTTCTGACCAGGAGCACGACCGCTTTCATGTTGAGAAAGTAGTGATCTCACAGGCGCAGTCGATACCCATGGACACAACGGGAACCTCTACTGCGTACTCTTCAGGATCGACGGCAAGTCACAGCCAGCTCTCGTGTGAGCCCTCACTGACGAGCCCTGGTGGTCACTCAGCTACAAGCGACATCTCGAGCTCCCGAAACGCATCTTCGGCAAGTCAAGACGCGAATTCACGCGCGCACTCATCGGCAGGTATCGGACCACACTGCGGAGCCCCTCGGCAGCGAGCCGGGGGCACAACTCACGTGGCCATTCTTCTGCGAGCTCAACGACCGAGGACAACCGGCCGCCTACGGAGGCGGAATTTTAGCAAAACAGTGGGCATATATCCAAGGATGGCATCTGTCGGGAGGAAGGAGTGCACACAATGGAAGGTAGATGCAGCATGTGTGCTTCCGATTTGACGTTTCAGTGGTTCCTCCTGCGATGCCGTGCATGTTAGACTGACAAAAAAGAAAGACAATAATCACAAGACCCAGAGAATTCGTGTCGTTCTTGCCGAGCAATACGTTGGGCGGGATATCAAAATACAAGTTGCAAAGCGGCCGCTCATGTATATGAATTCATTCTCGTGTTGTCACGCCTTCGTTTGGTTTGCATGGTTTACCACGACACTAGTCGTCGAATATGTCCATGACATCCGATGCCTGGTTGATGGTGTTGCTCTCTGCGCTCCCAGTGACGGCATTTGTGACGATACGGGTAAAAACCGACAGGCCTCCTGAGGTATACAGTCGCAGCAAAGTCCATGCTACTGCGAGCAGGATGATCGTACGAGCATAGGATGGTTTGGTCGGCTCCTTTTTCTCGTCGAGTTTCGATAGCAACACTTGGCGAGCTGTTTCAAGGAACTGCTCGCGGTCCGAGATTTTGTGGTAGTCGATGCCCTCGCACCTCAGCATTTGGGTGATCTCACTATTTGACATCGACTTAAGAAGCGAGTCGACTGATTCGACAGCATTGGGTGGCGAGCTGTTTGACTCGCTTTGCTTCTCAGTGGGAGAAGTTTTGTTTATCTTGTTTCGCTCTCCCTCCTGCAGATCATGAAGCATTTGCTGGACATTTTTGTCCGTCAGGTCGATCCTAATCAGCACCCCAATGATTTGTTAGTCAATAAGCCTTGTGGCATGCTCACAGCTTATTGCTTACCCGTTTTCTTTGGCGTTTGCGATCATCTCAGGCGTGGGATTGAAAAAGTCGACACGCTTGAGACGGCGATTGCGAAGGTCCTGTGCTTCTGAGATTTTCTGTCGGATTTCTTCTGCAAAATCGTTCTTCCCCTTCGCCTCAAAACCTCGAGCGAGTGCTTCAGCTTCATCAACCTGTTTCCACGAATACCATTATGAGTTAGTTTCCAATAGCGAGGATGAAATCTAGCAGAAATACAACTAAGCACCATACCTCCTGCTGAAACTTCTGGTCGCGTGCTTCGTCATCGATCTGCACCTCTTTCTCCCCGGAAGCTTCGTCGTACACTTGGCCTCTGTTAAACATACCGCTAAACGTCTCTTTATCAAGGTTTCGCTGTTTCGTGCGCTGCTCCATTAGCTCACGAAGGTGTTTGCGAACATCTCGATTTTCGGGGTCGATAGCGTACGCCTTTTGGAGATCGGAGATCGCTCGATCAAACTCGAGAGCCCCAGACGATGCAGGCGTAATAAGAGCCTGAGCTCGTCTACAAAACACCATTAAAAATACACGTTGGATGGGAGCGAATTTGGAAAACAAGACACTTCGAATCCCTAAACTACCTGTAGTAGGCCTTCACGTTGCGTGGGTCCAGCTCTAGTGTGTCATCGCACGCCCTGATACAAACAGAGTATTCCTTCAATTTGAACTTGGCCACTGCTCAACAGTATTGTCCACAGCAGAGTGAACTTCATGTATCAGCTTTCAATGTTCACGTGTGACTGACTGCAGACGCACCTGCGATGTTCAAGTAGCACGATATCTCCAGTGCTTCAAGTCGCTTCTGATCCTCGGGGTCGTCGCACTTGTAGTCTGTCACGAGCATATCGCTGTCTTCGATGCCTTTCTTCTTCCAGCCGGGGTCCTTGTTCTCGAGGTACTTAAACACAGCCAGCGCTTTTTCATACTCCGCGACGGCTTCTTCGAACACGTCGTTCTTGAAATGCTCATTTCCAGCAGCTTTCATGCTTTCTGCAGCCGCAATTCGTTCCGGAAAAGGTTTGGTACGAACCGATATGACGGACTCCTGCATGAACAAAGAGTGCTGAAAGTACTGCGGCCACGAATCGTATTGCGTTCGGAGTTGCGCCTGTTGCGCACCCTTGAGTTTTACTGCCTTAGTCATCAGGTCTGCGAACGGGTTTTCCGCTGACATGTCCATCGTTGCAGAGTTACGTTGGTGACAAGTTGTTAGATCGTAGTGGTCTCGTTGTCTAGTGGTTTGTCGATAGCTGTTGCTAAGATGTGATGAAGGGACACCTTGAGCTCGCTCGCTCAACTAACGGAGGGTCGGATTTGAATTAGACCAAGATGTTGAGCACTTAGATGATGTTGACAAAGTTCCAAGCATCAGGGCTTTGGCTACGTGCGAGTCTTGTACGACGATTTTATTTGTTAAACTTCAAGATGACACCGAGTCTCCATCTTGTTCGCAGTATTGACAGCCATCCAACCGCACGATTATCAGAGCAGGCCGCACGCAATCGGTTCGACAGTATGACCACACTGTAGACGAAGTTGAAGCAAGTGGTACATTGTCCGCCGATATAGAGGAATTCCCAGCTCTTTCGTGGTATCTACTCTTTGACGCATGTTCAAGTGGAATGACAAAGGCAGGACGTAAGATTTCTGAGTGCTATCCTGTCGATGAACGATGCTAGGAATGCTGCTGCATCTTGGATGTGTCATTTCCGAATTTGCTTCGCCTCGATCCAGCCCAAGAAGTCACAGTAAAAGGCGATGTCACGGCTCCTTTGTTACCTGCTTGGCATTTTTGCCTCGCTCTGCGCTGTGAATGGTGCTACTGTGAGCAACGACCAGCAACTTCAAGATCGTGTCGAAGCGATGATGTCGTCAATGGTAAGATGGTTATCTATGCTTATTCGAGCAATTCAAAACACTTAGACGCCTTGAGCTCATATAATGATATGTTTGCAGGACTTGGATGCCATGCTTGGTCAAATGACGCAGCTTGATGTGAGCACGATCCTGCATCCAAACCGGACTTTAAACCAAGCGGTTGTTCGTGAGCATGCAAGACTCAATGTTGGCTCGTACCTGAACACTCCTGGCTCTGAGCTCAACGACTCGAACTCGAACTCCACCCGGAACTTCTCCCCCAGAGAGTGGCGAGACCTAATTGCAGAAGTTCAAGCCATCTTTGCCAACCAGCCTGGTAGTCATCCCGTCCTCTATGGACTTGACTCGGTCCACGGAGCTGACTACGTTCGAGGATCAGTGCTTTTGGCCAGCAAATCAATGCTGCTGCAACATTCAACCCCGACCTGGTTTATGACATGGGTCGGATCACCGCTCGAGACACTGCAGCGGCTGGCATCCCGTGGTTGTTTGCCCCAATCCTCGAAATCTCGCAAAATCCCCTTTGGGCCAGGACATTCGAGACTTTTGGCGAAGACCCTCACTTGGTCTCTGTCATGGCAGATGTCATAGTGCGCGGTATCCAAAGCAGCGGCACTACTGCATCGTGTATGAAGCATATTATCGGCTACTCGAAGACTCCGACGGGCCAAGATCGCACTGGTGTCACAATCTCCGATTTTGAGCTGCTGAACCACTTCGCTCCTCCATTTCTTGCTGCTATTGCTGCTGGTGCGATGACAGCCATGGAGAGTTATATCTCCATCAACGGCATTCCGGTCGTCGCCAACACTAAAATCCTGCAAGACTTGGTGCGCCACGACATGAACTTCCAAGGCCTCATCGTCACGGACTGGGCAGAGATCAACAACCTCCACGCGTGGCACAGGGTTGCTAAGTCGGAGCAAGATGCAGTTCGAATGGCTCTGACGAATGCACCGCTGGACCTGAGCATGGTGCCGTACAACACGTCATTCATCGATATGGCATGGCACGTTGTTCAAGAGAACCCTGCACTTCTGGATCGAGTAAAGGAATCGACCCGACGGATTATCAAGACGAAGTTGAAGCTGGGACTTTATGACAACCCCCTTCCTGGGACCCAAGAGGATATTGCCCTGGTGGGACAAAACGAAAGTCGGCACGCAGCACTGCAGCTAGCACGTGAATCCATCGTTTTGCTGAAGAATGAAGATAATCTTCTGCCTCTAAGCTCAGACAGCGATGTGTTTCTGACGGGACACTCGGCAGACAACGTGGGTCTACTGTGCGGAGGATGGTCTCTGCGCTGGCAAGGTGTGTCGGGAAACAGTTTGTTCCCAAATGGTATCTCACTTCGACAGGGCATGGCCAACGTGCTGCATGGAAGCTCCGCATCGGTCCATTATGCAAACGGACTCCACCCTAACGGATCGTACTCGTTGACAGAGCTTGAGATCGCCAAACGCAGAGCTGGGCAGTCAAGTTACACGATTATTGCCATTGGAGAGGGGGTATACGCAGAGAAGCCAGGAGACATAGACGACTTGAATCTGCCACGAGGTCAAGTCGAGTATGTTCGTGAAATTGCTTCCACCGGAACAAAGGTGATCCTCGTGCTTGCTCAAGGTCGACCGCGGCTTTTGCAGGGTCTAGCAGAACTTGCGCACGCCATTTTGTACGCGATGCTTCCTGGTGAACTTGGTGGCCAAGCTCTGGCTGAAATCATGTACGGGCACGTGAATCCGAGTGGCCGACTCCCTATCACCTACCCGAAGACACCTGCCACCATTGCGATTCCTTACAACCATCTTGTAAGTACGCAGTGTCGTGATGAGGGACCTTGCAAGATGGAGTGGAATTTTGGACATGGACTCAGCTACTCGGTCTTCGAGTACGGGAACGTCTCGCTGAGCGATATAATTGTTTCGGGTAGCAATCAGAATGCTTCGCTGGAGGTGAGTGTGGCAGTCACAAACGCTGGCTCGGTGGCTGGCAAGGAGACGGTGATGCTGTTTCTCAAACAACCATTCCGCGCGATTTCAGTTCCTGAAGTCAAGCAGCTCAAAAAGTTCACCAAGATTATGTTGCAGCCTGGAGAGACCCAGGAGGTTTCGTTCACCCTCACAGCTGCGGACTGGGGCGTGTTTGACCCGCAAATTGGTCGCGGCTTCAAGCGCATCGTCGAAAAAGGTGAATATGTTGTGGCAGTGAAACCGGAGACGAGTTGCAATGTTTACGATGATGGTGCTGTGGAGTCCAATCCTCTGTGCGCGCGGTTCACTATCCAAGGTAGCTAGTTGCTACAATTTCTGCTTTCCAAAAATTGGTCTGCACGACAACCCAGAATGAACACGAACTCAACTGATCATTCGTATCTTTGTTTGCCTCGTCACGTCAATCACCATTAATCTTCCGAGGCTAACATCTCTTCACAAAATGTGTTCCCTCACTTCTCACTTGTCTTCTCTCCTTTGGGAGAATCCTTATCCTCAGAGGGTGGCGGTGCGAGCTCTAAGAAATCCAAAAGAAATGGCTGTGCACGGGTGTTAGCACAACGCTTGCAGATTTCGTTCAAGTAGCCGTGCAGGCCGATAGCCTTCTGCTTCAAATAGGTGGGTTCAAACTTATTCCACATTCTTGTACCAGGAAGTGCCGGAACCTGCTCGTGGGGGAACATCTTGCGTAGTTTGCGATGCAGCGTCGCAAATTCGGAATAACGTCTCTGAACAATACTTGTCCCCGCTGCGGAGGATGCCACCTGAATAACGAAGGCGACATATTCTTGGTCGTTCTCATCCAGCTTTATCTGGTGGCCTTCGATCTTTGTTTGCAGCCATTCACCTAGCTGGCCTGGTTTTGAGGGTCCTGCGTAGCTTCCCGTCCGCTGTGATCGGTCATGAGTAGCACTGACGACGGGCTGTTCTCTAATAAGTCCTCGTGGCGGAAGATCTCAACAGTAGGAATCCCCTCGAAAACTTCGAGCCAGCGGTTAAATGATTCCTGGTTCTGCACTCGCATCTCGACCGCGGCTCCACGACGAGCAACGACTCGAATCAGATACTCGCGCTCATAGCAAAATGCTTTCGTTTTATGGAGCGGAAATTGGCCGACGAAGTCGAGCTTCGGGGAGTTTTCGTAGCAGGACAAGTGGTCTTCCTGCAGCACGAGCCACCGGTCGTTCCACGAGTCGTACCACCCGTTTTGCGTTTTCTCTTTGAGAAAGCCAGCCTTTATGGCGTTAAAGTAGTCGATGCACTTTCCAGTTGGGAGATCAACTAAGTTGGCGTTATCCCTGGAATGAAAGCCATACACAATCGATTAGGATTATTCAGTGGGACATGGCCAAGAATTTAGATGTGTACAAACCTGGGCACTTTGTCAGCAGGGGGTTCCTCAGCAATAGTGCTGCCTGCTCGGACAATTGTCTGATTAATGGCGTCCATCCAACCATCACGAATTGGCGTCGAAGGGGCCTTGAAAATATGCACACCAGGCTGTAAGGCATTGTTTGACGTAGGAGGTGCACCAGATTCTGCTGTAGACGCGATTTCACTTGGCACAATTTTCATCATGAACGAGTCCTCGCCATATACCGCTTTCGTTGTCGCACTCAGCTTGATTCGCCATTTTCGTCGGCAAGCGACATCACTAACACGTGAGAGGAAGTACAGTCGATCCTTGTCAATTAGGACGATCTGTTCACGTGAAAGACCAGTGCATCGATCACGAACAAGCGCGGTCGCCGACATGAGTACGCTCGTGTGTGGCGTGAGCTCCACAATGCTTCTCATGAGCTTCGGAAGAGGAACCCGAGCACTCATGTACCGGTGCAGGATGTCAACGACAGGTTGACACAACTGCATAAGAGTGAACAGAACGACATCATCACTCATCCAATATGACGAATGTGAAGCAGCGGCAAAGCCACTTCCATCATGCCTTGCTCTCGTTTCCGACGCCGCAAAGCGTAATCATGTCGGTACTGAAATCCGTGCACTGGACCAGTCAAACCTTCCCATGCCTCCTGGAGCTGGCCAAATGTATGATCCTTTACAGCACTTGCCTACAAGCAAGAAAATGTTCATTGTTAATACGACAATATTTACGCGGTATGCCTGAGTACATTTTACCTGCATCAATTGAACTGGTTCCTTGTCGTGCATCTCTTGCTTAATTAGTGGTTCAATGCGATACGCAATTGGATCAATCGGGTGATATACGTTGTAATATCGTCGACAGTTTGGGATCTTAATGCCTGGGGTGAATTCTCCATCATTGATATCGAGGTCCCCTCTGGCCAAGATCATCACTCCAACAGGAGAGCTGTGACAGCAAGCGTACCGTAAGATTAAAAACTATATCAGGTATCAGCTCATGCTACCAACATACCCGACGGCGAAGAAGTTGTCAATCTCGAACTCGAGACCAGGGAACCGAACGCCATTACTAGCGGCCTCTCCAGGCTTGTGCGTCAAGATATCGTAGGAAATCATCGATCCGAGAGAGTGCGCGAATATGGATATCTTGCCATCCCAACCTAACCACGACCTAAAGGTAAGTGTCTATTGAGGACAAACATGTAAAGGCACCGCATACCTGGATGTTCGTTCATGAAAATACGGTACTTGTCATTGAGCTGCTGGGTGACCGAGTCCACGATCAGCTGACCATAGCGTGGCGACAGATAGTATAGCACATCCAGGAAAGTTTCTTTGTTAAACTCGCGAATGCTAGAGACGACATCCAAAAAATGATAAATTAAACAAGAACCAGCAGATCAATCCGACCAACAAGCAGGCCACGTACGCTGAAGATCCTTCAGGTGAAATGAGATCAAAAATGTTGTCAACACCTGTGGGCTCGTGCAGGTCCTCGTGCCATTCGATTGACTGCATTTCAAGTGCCAGCGGGATATCCTGGAACGTGGTTTCCAGCATCGTTCGGAACATATCTCGGAAGGCATGGTTGCCACCTTCAATTCCTGTTTCTCCGTTCCATGACTTAAACTCTCCGTCGCGGAAGTCGATGTGTTGTCCAATGCCGTGGATGACAAAAACAAGATGATTGAATGTACGCAGTCGAATCTAGACATAATTTCGTCGTTAGTCTCGTCATCACCTGAATAATACTTCGAGGTATAATCATAGAACCAGAGCAGTACCGTCGAAGGATATTCTTCGTCTTCATCATCACTGCTACCAGCTTCATCGACACCTGGACTCAAATCACGACGCCAAACCATTTCCCATTAGACAATTCATCGAGGATCTCTTCCTCATCAGCAAGTACGCACTCGATGAAGACGAAGCTCGAGAAGTGATTGCCTTGCTGTAGCTTTTGTTTCGGAAGGTGGTCATATTCGGACGAGATTGCTCATACTCCTTCTTGTGTGCAAAGTGCATTTTCAGCAGCGGAACTCGCAGAGCTGCCTGCGGAAGAAGCCGCGCGAAGTCCACAACAATCGAATCGAGCGTGGGCATGCTAATATGCTGGAACAAGTACCCATAAAACTCCTCCGCTGACTCATGCCCCATGCCGAACTCCAACGCATGCACTTTGAACCTGTCAAACTCTTCTTCATCCTCCAGTGCATTCTGCAGCACACAATGCACACACCACATTTATCACCAACCAGCACAACTTCCACCCCCAACAACCTCCTCCCTACCTCCACACGCTCCGTGACGTCATTATTCAGCGCTACCGCAGCTTTGCGTCCCTTGACCGGCTCCACATCTTGGAAATCAGCGTCCGCTTCGTCGTCCGTCTCTTCCACATCTTCCGAGCTGTACTCGGACGCCGGAATCGACGAACTTGACTGCGTTCTCTCCAGCGCGAACGTCTCAGGGTCCGTCACCAGCTCCACACTCTCCTGCCGCAAGCAGCAAATAAATTAATTCAATACAAATACAATAAAAATCTCTTCCATAAAACATCTTTCTCCCACCCTGATCTGCTGCTTGAAGAGCTCCGTAACGCGGCTCAGAATGGTCCCACAGTCCTGCAGCGCCACCAGGTTCTGCCACAGCGTGTCACCGTCTAGTGCCACCAGCTGCACGCCGTTGCTCTCCAGATTGTCCCCCTCCGCTGTCTCCAGAGTGTCCTCCTCGTCCAGCAGACGCGTCATCTTCGTCACCAGCTCGTCGAGTTGTCGTCGGTACTGCGCCACGAAGTCTCTGGGGACGAAGGCGCTCTCCGGCAGCGTCTCGGGCGTCGCGAAGTCCTGCGGTTCGGTCTCCGTCATGACTGCAAATGGGGCTGGAACTGGCACAGCGACAAGCACTTGACGAGCTCCGAGCCGAGCGATGACGTCTCCTCCTGGTTCTGCTTAGCCAGATTTTGATGTGACGTGGGGCGGCTGGGGTACCAGTGTTTTGGTACGATGGCTACCACATGTCGCAGAGAGTACCAAGACTTGGGTACAGCCGTTGTATTGTGCTTCAACCTGCAGGGGTGTTTAGTGGAGTACACTACGGAGGGCTTGTCTACCTACTTCTTCGTCTCTATCCACGCCATGTAATCGTCAATAAGCACGGGCCAGGCTTCGTTCTCGTCGTAGTTGGCGTACGACTCGTTCACCTTGATGAAGAAGTCGACGAGCAGGTCCCACGTGTCGCGCGTCACGCCCTTTACGGGCTTCTTCTCCTCCAGGAACGCCAGCCAGCTCTTCGTCAGCTCCTCGTAGCGCGTCAAGAGCAGCAGCTCCCACATGGCCACGGCGATGTCTATGCTGAGGCTCTTCTGACCGGGCTCCTTGGAGAAGCCAAAGCAGAAGCAGTAGAACTTCTTGAACTCGGTGTCGCTGGTGATAGCGTCGCGCAGCTGCGGATCTTGGCCTTCAGCTTGGCGATCGAGTCGCAGTCCATCGCCTGCATGCCCTTCGCCCACTCCTTACGCGTGAACGCGCACATGTAGGCCGCCTCCATCTTCCAGGCGATCACCAGCACCACCATGTCTTGCGGGTCCACGCCGATGTCTTCGCAGAACTTTAGGATTCCTTCCTCGTTAATAGTGTCCTCGTCGTCGTCAGGGTCTGCAGTAGCAGTACGAAATTCACGCAAAACAGCAATAGTGAGCTGCGTATTCAAGCGGCTGAGCTCAAACACCATCGAAAAGACCGCCACCCTTACCTACGTAGGTATTGAACCAAGCATTGACAGTCTCCATATTCACAGTCGAGACCGGTTTGCTACAGCAGATAAATAAACGACTCTTCTCGTAAGATAAAGCACTAAATGGTGACCTACATTCTCCCCAATCTACTCACGGAGCAGACAGAGACTCGCCCCCGTTGGCGTAAAACTCGTCCACCGCCCGCATCAAGTCCCAGCTGAACTTCTCCAGGTACGACTTGGCCGTCGAGTCCCTACAGAGTCTCGATACATCAAATCACGTCAGCTGCGCGTCGAGTGATGGCGCTGGACCACAGGATTGCGCTTGTACGTGGAGTTGGTGGTGCTCTTGAAAGCGAGCAGCTTCTTCTTCTTGTCGTTGAGGAATTTGCTGGACTGGTTCCACGCACGAAACGTCACAAAAGGGTCCACCCAGTTAGCACACTCGTGGTCCAACAGCGTCGGAGGTCCAGGGGGACGGACACCCCCGTCGTCTTCTCCTCACCATGGTTGCTTGGCGGCCTCTGTCTTCGATTTCAACCCGGTCAATAGAAAGCTTATGTGTACCAAAACATAGGTACATTTAAGCTGGAGAGAATACCAGAGACGTCAACCAGCCTATCGGCGGTACAAGATGCACAACATCGTCGTGCTGTGCCTAAGACGGCGTTGCTTGGAGGGGTTCCTATCGAGGTGACGACCTCAACGCTTGTCAAACCCAGAACTGTTGATTGCTGTTTGCAGCTGTCGGGGCGGCATTTTGACGACAGAAGACATATGACGATGTTGTAGACGCATCTTCTACATTTGCAAAGCTTGTTGATCTGCCAAATTAAAGCAGGCGCCACGATGTCTGGGAAAAGATGCCAGTGCATTACTTGCATTAAACAGGTTGGTCCAAGCCAACAAAATGAAAAACTGCGTGGAGAGAAGCTCCAGGTATAAAAGAAAAGCTAAACAAATCAAATAAAACTAAGCTCAAGAAGAGAGTCATATCCAGCGCGTGGTGCAGATGAACCGGCCTCCGTTGCGCACACGCGACGTCGCGACGTGGCTGCGTCCAGAGTAGCGAGGACCCCGTTTCCAGTTGCGTCGCGTCCGCTTCTCGTGGTAGCGATGCAGCGCGCTTCTTCTCCGGGGTCTTCGAACTCTTGCAGATCCAGCACGTCTTGGGGTCGTGGTGGTACTTGGCGACCTTGGCCTTCTCGTGCTTTGGCGACATCGACTGCACCCGGCGGCTAATGCCAGGGGCACCCACCGTCTTAACAGCCGAGCCGTTGCTCGAGAAGGACAGGTCCATCCGGGGCACGTCAATGCGAGGGATGCGCGAGTCCAGGTTCTTAAACACAGGCGTGCGAATGCAACTGCGAGGGTCCAGGGGAGCCATAGTAGCCCACACGGGGGCGGCGGGGATGATCTTGACATCAGCCGAGGCAGACGACTCGACGTCGCTGTCCTCGTCCTCCATCTCCTCATCGTCGTCCTCCGTAAGGTCCACCGTGGTCTCCATCTCCTCCGACTGCTCCGCCACCAACGCATCGAACGCAGCCGAAAGCTCAGTCACGTTCATGACGTCGTCGTCCAGACTGTCAATCCACTCCGCACCAGCGTCGTCCTTGGCAACCTCCTCCGTCAGGTCGTCGCAGGGGAGCGGAATGTCCGCGCCGTCCACGAGACCTTCGAAGATGGCCGACAGGTCGTCCACATCGTGCGCCAGCTTGCCATCATCGGCCTTCTCCACGAGCTCCACCGTCTGGACCGCGCCGCTGCTCAGCAAGACGTCCTTGTCGAGCGCCAGCGCCCAGTCCTTCCAGTTCTTCACGGGGTCGGCCATGCGCAGCCACGTCGCCGCTTCTTCCGAGTCGCGCAACATGCTGCTGTCAATCGTTTCTTCTTCTTCTTGTTTATTGTTTTCCGAGCTCTCTGTCTCGACTTGATTCGTGTTCGTTTTTCTCGTTCGCTTCTTCTTCTCTTGTTTTCAATTCTTCATTCCGGGGAACCATCCTCCTAACTCCGTGCTACGTCTCCATCATTTCTAACGTTCCGTTCGTTTTTCAAACGCCATTCAAGTTGCTCCAGTCCATATCAAAGAGGGAATACGGACGGAGTAGCTGGAACCGATCTTCAAGACATCATCTTGACCACCAACGCGAAAAACAACACCAACTTAGAAAGACATAGTCTCCCTTGTTCGTATGCTTTTCTGAAGCTGCTTCCTTTGGGAAAAGGGCGGGGGAGGGGGCCGACAGCGGCTTTTGGGGAATGACCACTCGCGACGTCGCGGCGCTTCTCGCTGATGTCACTGATTCGGAATAGCGACGCAGCTAGAGCGGGCGGATGGCGAGAATTTCATCCGATTCATCGAGGTATGAGGTGTCACAGTGAAGGGTGATACTGACGCTGAGCTACCTTCTGTCGGATGCAGAGTTCAGACACCAAATATGCGGTCTCGAAGGAAGCGCGCACGTCAGTGACCTACACTCAGGTGGCGAATTTGAATCCTGTGTTTGTCCACTCGCAGTTTGCGAAGGATTGTAGTCATGGTTTTGCTTGTATATCTACTCATTTGTATGCATCCAAGCGTCGTGCAGAATCCTCTTCTCGTACCTAGACGATACAGCACTGTACTCGTTCCCGTGCAGGCCAATCGTTTGCTGATGCTGCATCTATCAACACGAGGATGAGCACTTCCACACAATATTACGTTCCGCCACCCGAATACAAGCACTCGCACTTAGCCGGGAGACGGAAGAGGCCCAAAACCCAAAAGCGCGGGAGATAGCAGTTCAATCTACTCAAAAGGGCAACAAAACAACAATGGACCGGTACCAGCGCATCGAGAAGGGCGGCTCGATCGGCGAAGGCACGTACGGCGTCGTGTACAAGTCGCTGGACCTGAAGACCAATCAGGTGGTGGCGCTCAAGCGCATCCGCCTCGAGACCGAGGACGACGGCATCCCCAGCACGGCGCTGCGCGAGATTTCGGTCCTTCGCGAGCTCGAGCACCCCAACATCGTCAGGCACGCGCTACTACTAAAACTTAGGACCGACTATTATTAGATTTAAAAACTTACTAAAAATCTCTAAACTGCGGCTTGTGTGGACAGTCTGCTGGACTGCCTGCAGGAGGACGGCAAGCTCTTCCTCGTGTTTGAGTTCATGGACAAGGACCTCAAGAGGTTCATGGAGCACAAGCTCGGCAAGATCGAGCCCAGTCAGATCAAGGTACTGAACAGTACTGACTCATATGAGAGAGATACAGTGGAGGTGCTCATGGAGACTGTTGCTGGGGAGTTGCAGAGCTTCCTGTATCAGCTGCTTAAGGGTCTCGCCTTCTCGCACTCGCGCGGCGTCATGCACCGGTGTGGTGCAGCAAGTTTTTATGATTTTTTATTTATTTTTATTATTATTGGACGGAGACTCATTGTGCGGGATCAATTGATTGATGCAGAGACTTGAAGCCGCAGAACTTGCTGGTGAACACGACGGGCGAGCTGAAGATCGCAGATTTTGGACTTGCACGAGCGTTCAGCATCCCGATCAAAAAGTACACGCACGAGGTCGTGACGCTGTGGTATCGTGCGCCGGAGATCTTGCTGGGCCAGGAGGTGTACTCGCCGCCAGTCGACATTTGGTCGGTTGGTGTCATTTTTGCGGAGATGGTGACCAAGAAGCCGCTCTTCCCAGGTGACTCGGAGATCGATCAACTGTACCGGATCTTCAGGTGGGATGATGTATCGCTGCTGTGTGCGGAAACTTCACTGACTGACGCATTGTAAACCTTGATCAGAACTCTGGGCACGCCAAATGAATCGTTGTGGCCGGGTGTCACCAAGCTAAAGGACTACGCACCTACCTTTCCGAAGTGGCACAAGAAAGACATGCGAGATCTATTCCCCCAGCTAGATGCCAATGGACTGTCATTGCTTGAGGTGCGTAATTAAGCATATCGTTTTTGTTGACCAAATATGAACTAACGTGTTCATTTGGTGTGCTTGAACCCGTCGAGCAGTCCATGCTGCGCTATGATCCATCGACGAGAATCGGCGCGAAGGAGGCACTGCGTCACCCGTATTTTGACGACGTCGATTCTGAATTTATGTAGCAGAGCTAGTACAGGCCGTTCATCGGCGGTCAATATGCCCAAGCTGAAGCTGTTGTCGACGCTTCCGATTCCGTCTCACCTTCGTGAATAAACCACTAACTTTATGGTATTTTCAACGTATTTTCAAATTTCATTAAGCGTCAGGTTCTCTTTCACATGTGGTGGCAGGCAGCGGCGAATTTTGTGAAGTATCCGAACTCGATGGTAGCGGTGCTTGCAAGGGTGCTTCTTCTGTAAACGGAAGCCCCGACATGTCTGCGATAGCAACCAAGCTCGTGTTATCTGAGCACAGATTGAAGTCAGAGGGATAACTATGGCTGATCACGGTAGGAAATGCGACTTCGTACCTTGGCTTTCTGTGAAGCGTTCAATGTCCGTGAGGTAGTTGAGCATCGGATCTCGGACGCCAACTTCTGTATCTTCCTCTTCATAGCCCTCCTTTGCTTCCCAGGTACTGGGGTATTCGGCACTCAAAACGCTTTGTGCTGCAAGTTCACATAAGGATGGAATTTTGAGTTGCAATTTCACGGACGGATTTGAGTGTGTTGTCTGCTCAGTTCGCTTGCCTAACAAACAAAAGGTAAGTACGTCGCAAGTATGAAAGCGCTATCGTCTTGCCTCTTACCGTATCTGGTGTTGCTGGCGGATGAGTTGGACTGGTTGAGCAGTAGTTCAACATCACCAATACTGTTCAAAATCTCTTGGAGAAATTCATCTTTCTCCATCGGCTCTACCAAATGATTTGGTCGTTCAAAAGTAGATAATTCAGACACTTTGTCGTCATTGCTGATGCAGCTACTGTCCGTTGCTCGAGTAGTGCTTTGAAACTCTTCAGTCGCGGTAACACCATCTCTCTCCTCGACGGTAACTTTGTCGAGAGTTTGATTTGATGTCGGAAATGATTCTTGTTGCACCGACACTGTGCTTGTCGCTCGAGAAAAGCCACCCTGACCAGTGGTTTTAGCAAAGTGTTCGCTTGGAAGTGGTGAAGAGTAGTTTTCACAGACGCTATTGCCGTCAGCAATGCTCGCGACAATCTCCCTCCAAAATTTGTTGTCAGTCCAGGTTGTGGCGGGGTGCCTACCGATTTAATGCTCGGCGAACGGGATTCATTAAGACCAAAAGGCTGATATGTCTGGGCATCAAAATGGACGGCTCGTAGTCGTAGTTATGACGCGGAGATCCGCCGTCCCAAGACTGAGTCAACTCGTCAAATGTGTTATGCGATCTAGTTGCAGAACTTTGCGGTAAGAATTGAATGCGCACTTGATTCCACACGGAAGGAAATTCGTTCTTTGTCGTCGCTCGGCTTCGTCGCTTATTTTCAGCAAGCATTTTGCGGAAGCGAAAAAGCTTTTCCGCTTTCTTTCTCTGTTGTTGCTGACCCAGGAAGCCAAAAATTGCATTTACGTCATCGTTGCGCTTTTTCAGTACGGAGCCTTGGCCCTCCATGGCGAATATTAGCATGGCAAACTTAATAACAACCACTGTAGCATCTTCGCCAGCACCATTTACTTGATTTTCTCCTTCGAGTTCTCCCCACCGAAGGCTACAGGAACAGCGTATGAGTGCCTCAATAAACTCTGGGAAGTTCAGCTCCTCGTTTCCAGGGCAAGAGCAGCATGACATTCGTACAGCATCTTCCAGCTCGCGACGATGAAATAATTGAGGGAAGACGTGGACCTGCTTCATGAGTTTGATGAATGCTGTACTATTGATGCGATAGTCTTCAGGCTTGCGCGCTGCTGATGCGCTTTGAACGGCTTGGCGTAGAAAAACTGTCCGAGAACTTGAATATACTTTGTAATCGCTGGTAGCAATTTTACCAACGCTTCATCCATGGCGCTGGGTACTGCCTCCCATACCCAGTACGCCTTCTGCTTACGAGGACGAGTCCTCATTCCTTGTTGTCTCAACAGATGAGGTCGTAAGTGATGTTGGACTAGCCATCTTTGCGGACTTAATAATGATGGTGGGTACTGCCTGTTTCCGATGTTGATGTGTGATGTATAACCTGGGTGGCTTTCAACTAAACGTTCTAGAAATACTTGGAGACGCGCTTGTTCTTCACGTCTGTGGGCTTGATACAGATGTGGTAATTCAACAACCTCCTTCCTGAAAACATTATCGTAAACTTTTTGCAGCTCATCAATATAAAAATCGTTTTGAAAAAGCGCTAAGTCGCGGACCATCCGGAAGCAGACGCGAATTCTTGAGGAGTCTGTCCTTGTATTTTCATTGACAAGGTTTGCATCATCCATCAAACCGTCAACATAGACACCCACAATGTCTTGAACCACAGTGTAATCGTCCGCTAAGTCGTCTTTGTTTTGAGTAAGAATACTATTTGCAGCTTCGCATTGGGGTGGCGGAGCGACATTAAAACCTTCCGTTAGCTGTAAAATGTCGCCCAGAGGTCTTGTCTCGTGTTTACTGGATGCAACAACCTTAATCCGCTTCGCATGTGGCACCCTACGGGATTTATTGACGCGAGATTTGCGAAGTCCTCTGCCACTCTCCACGTTTTCAGCTAAGCTCCACAAAGGATCAAACATTGTAGGAATCTCTCCTCTTTCAGCACCCACTTTTGCATCCCACTCGAATTGCTCACGAACGTGTCTATTAAGGTCGCTTGGATCTGACAGAGAACGATTTGCCATCTTGCCAGGCCGTGCCTTCTCGGCTAAAGTACTTGGATAGTCATAACTCTCTTCTGTTTTCATTGGGCGAAGCTCTGGGGCAGTTATTGATGGTTCTTTTGAACGTGGACCGACTTTTGTTGTTCGCACTCGATTTTCTGAATGATTCGCCGTGAAGGTAGGCGTGTCGTAGTCAAAAAGTGGCAGTACATTTTCTCGTGTGGAGTTGTGCTCACTCTCTGCGTGGTTTTGATTCTTATCCAGCTGAAGGTATGGTTGAGAACTGTGGTAAACATGGTGACTGTGTAAGAAGTTTTGGTCGTTGTTTGAGGATTCTGTCGGCTCACTCTGTTGTATTTCTGGGTCGTAGTACGCTAAGGTTGAAACTTCACGAGACTCATCATTGGCAAGTGGCTGGTTGAAAGACACTTTATGGGGTTCTGGAGTGGGTGGTCGTTCCACGTCGTTATCAGAACGAGTATGAAATGCTCGATCGTCGCGTACAGCATATACGTTACTGAATTGGTTGTTAAACTCTTCATGATGAATTTCTTTGTCAGAAGTCATGCAAGTTGCCTTCATTTTACGTCGGCCTTTGTTGCGCGTACAAACAGATAACATATTGGTCGATTTATCATCGGAATCATGCTGCACTGCCTCCTTCTTGGATTCAAAGTGTGCTTTCGTATAGCTTGATTGGTCAATGGGATCCAACATGCGACGCATTTTTTCATTGCCTCCGTTCGAACGTTGGTTGGGCCCTTCGGGGTCTCTTTTTTCTTGGTGGGTGATGTCTACCAGCTTTGCGTCGCACATGAGCTGCATAAACTTCTTGTTTGGGGTGATAGTACGAGAGCTTGCTGATTGCCTGCTGTGCCTCCACCAAAACTCGCTCTTGCTTCGAATGTATTGTTGTTTTCCACCAAGCTAGTATGACCTTCCGAAGCAGGCATGAGCAAAATGCTCCCGCGCAAGATTGCTATCCTTGCTTTGGGCAATACACCACCTCCGAAAACAAAATTGTAGATGGAGACGGGTTGCTTGTAGTGAACACCAACTCGCTTTTTCTAGCTCACGATTTAAGTTATGCTTCCAGAGTGACTGCTTCTCCTGGAGGTTTCTTCTCCGTTCAATCATACACTTCCACTCATCAAGCATACGCTGTTTTATGGAGTGGTATCTGGATCCCCGAAACCAACGTAAACGTGTTCCACGTTTGTTACTTCTTTGATGAGGCCGCAGCAACATGCCGCCAGATACGAAAAAGACGGCAGAATGCATGGAACATTTTCCAGCTATTCCAGCATTGTTGGGCTTGCCTGAGTACGTGCCGCCTGTGCAATGTCTTCGCATACTTGCTTTGATTAGAGAGAGATTGCCAGCGCATCCATGTACGCGATACACTGGATGAAGCCGGGTATTTTCCGTAGACTTGCTTAAAGAAGGCTAACTTTTGACGAACTTCTTCTGCTGCGTTACGTGCAAGTGCCACCTGACAACACATATACGCATCCACCGACGATCACGAGATCTTCGCATCTTGGAAAGGCACTGTCTAATTCGCAGCTTTTCTCGCCACACGTGAATCCACGTCGCTTGCAGCTTTAATTCTTGATGCTGGCGTATAGCTTCACCACATAGATGCATACGACGGAAGCGCACTGAACGGCATCGCCACGCTTGAATAATTCGAGTGCACAGCTTCCGCTGGTAAACTCTTTCTGCCAACTCACAAATAACACGAAGCTTTTTCCACTGATCTGTTTGACACTTCCAGATTCTAAACAGCAGCTCAATTTTCCTTTCATTTTTGACGTGTTGAAAAATTTGAAGCCGGGACTCAACATTCGCTAGCTGACGCCAGTTAAGAAGCGATCGCCTCATTAGACGCATCTGGAAATGTAGAACACCACGTTGACGCTTTTGACAAATTGACGTAAAGACTATCCACTGGTTCCAGGTCCGACGGCATGGATTGCAGATCGAATGTCGGTACCCTGAGCTTTGTTGATAGCGAAGTAATCGCTCTTCAAACTTTATCCGAAATTGAGCCCACGCGTGCCATGCCTGAAAATATCGTTTCTTATAAGAAACACGTTGATTCTGCCGGAGTTGATGACTCCGCAGCGAGTTCTGCGTATTCCGAAACACCGCATCCCACAACACAATAACTCCTTTTTGAAGCAAGTGCCTCTGATAGTACTTGTCTATCTGGACAAGTTGCTCGGCATGTGTCCTTCTCATATCGCAGTAAGTCTTCCATCTCATCCAACTATGCCGACAGCAAAGCTTATTGTACAGTTCGTCAGCTTGCTCTTTTCGGATATCAAGTAGCTGTCGTACACAACAATATCGCTTCCACGTATTAAAGTATCGTATCTCGAGCGCTCGATGAGAGTGCCTGGCTGCTAGCCTCTTGTGATGGAGTTTAAGCCAACCCTCAGCCCAGGCCCATCGCAGAACACGATTCTGCCACCTTCGCCGGATTCGGTGAACTCCATCCTTTCTGTGTCTCCTCATCTCAGTCCACGTCTGGAGGAAGTTCACGGCAATAGCTAAGCGGCGGTGATTTAATAACAAGCTCGCATGCCTGCAGCGGGTTTGGAATTTAGTCTGGTCTTTTAGAGCTTCAAAGTAGATCATGCGTAGTTGTTCATTCCGACGAGCTACAACCTTGTTACCAAGTCGAACAGCTTTCGTTGCCATTCCCCAGGCATACAAGTACTGTGCCAGCATGTGAGATGTGATTTTGTCTCGAAGTCGCGCGATAAGGTTTGCTGTACGAGCCACATTCGACCACAACAGGAGGTATCGTCTTCGTCTAACTTCGAACTGTACTCGCCATGTCAGCTTTCGGTCGCAGCTCGATTCGTAGGAAAATTTTCGCCAGCGGAGTAATATCGAGCGCTTGCGTCGGAGTGTCGCCCTTTGTTGATACTGCGAGCAAATTAGGCGTTGCTGCTGCTGCATAGCCTGTAGGTCGCGCATACCTTGCATGCATCTGCCGAGAGCTAGACGATCCTGATGCGCTCGAAAGACGCGAATACGAAGCTCATGCCATGCGTTTCGTAGCACTCGACGATGTATGCAGCGTGTTTGCTCAAATAGAATACGACGAACATACGCGCCTCGCTTGACGAATTGAAGCCAACGCTGCCATACACGTAGCTGTCGTAATCGCCCCATGAATGAGCTCCGACCTTCGTTTAGTAGTCCCCGCAGATGGCAGCGACGTTGTTTCCACTGATACCACTGGGCAAGTGTTCTTGTCACTTTCCAAGAGTCAAGAAGCCGCTTATTTTCATTTTCATGCCGCATTTGATCAAGAAATCGCGCCCATTTCGTGACTGCAGACTGTTTCAAGAAATTCTGAGCGATCGCTTGAAGTCGAGCTTCTTCTTGGCGATACCGGACGAAGTGCTGCCAGTGCTGGAACCACAACCAAAGCGCACGTTGGTCTCGCAAAGTTGGCCGTGACACTGGCGCGACAATAGATGACCCTGTTGATTCCGGTGAATATTGCACGCCACTTCTTCGTTTGTCAGGCCGATATCGGTGCCGTCGATTTTCGAGAAGTTGTGACGATAAACCACTGCTACTATCATCAGACACACTGTTCCTGCTGCTCGAAACTTGGCTAAGAATTGAATCGTCTGCCGGTGGTCGACGTATAATTGAGGATAAAGGCAGGATAACTGAAGGTGGAGGCAGCGCTGCGAGGAAGGCATCATGCCTGCGGCTGGTATCAACTTCACTGTCTTCTGGACTGCGCTCCAAGATACCCATTTGGTAAAGTGTCTCGAGCTGCGATCGAGCTAGCGCCTCGGTTGAATCCTCCGCCATGTTCCTACAAGCTCAGCACGATAATGCGAGGTCGTTTCAAAATATCAAATCGACCTCAAAAGGTCGCATGAATGGCATCCAAGCACTTCACCCCAAGTTGCATCTTGTCACCCTTTTTTAAGTAAGTGAACACAAGCTCTAAATGCTGTCTGGACCCATCATCATCTTTGACTTGCATATGGTTGCCGCTTCATTCTACCTCTTGCTTCCCATGGCGACACTCGTTTTGCGAGCGCAAGAGTAGACCATCATCTCCACGGGCTGATGTTAGGAGCTCAATCCACACGATATGACTGAGCCGATAATAAATCTGGATGTCCCCGCCTCATCATCCTGATGGATGCAGTCAAGGATTTCAAAATGGTAAGATATTTCGCAGCAATGAACGCGACAGCAATTCATTTGCTCAGGGGTGCTCAAAAACTATTTGCAGGTGCATACGATCCACTGAGCTTCATCGCTAGCGTGGAATATCGTGTCCAGTCCTTCGCAATGATCTTCTTCATGCGATTGAGTTGAGGTGGATGATGGTACGAAGAGTGACGACGCCGCCCTCGAACTCGTCCTAGCGAGTACAAGCTCGCCAGCTGTAAGAGTCGCCACCCCTCCCCAACAAATGCGATAACTACTCTATTCCATCCAATTGATGGCCACACCACGTATAGACGCACGGCGTATTCACTTGGTCATTAGTGAGATCGTGGGCCGATTCCACTTCTCGGATCCCAGTTTGACGTCTGACACCTACAAACTCACGATACATCTTACGTCTCCCTTCTCTGCTACCCAGTCGTCACTTCTTCCAGCCGACATCTTGGCTGCAGCCTCCGGCCAGCTCTGGTCTCACTCACAGAGCGCACTCTCCAATACACTCATGAACTTCTCAGCAAAGATCACACTACGACGTCAGCCAACCTCCTGCCAGCACTACCCTGCAGTATTTTAGCTCTACATCCTACCGGCTCACGCTCCCTTTTGGAGACAATGACCGCCGCTGAGTCAATGACGACGAAGCCGCCCTTCCCGATCGGGGCCACGCAGCGCACCAGGACGTCGCTGTCCTGCAGGTCCTGCAGGATCTTCTGGTCCAGCTCCTTGTTCCAGCCCGCCTCCACCATGTCGTCCCGCACGCGGACGCTCAGGCCGCGCCTGGACGTGGCCACTAATTTATGGGCGAGTTCGGCAGCATTGGGGTGCCCGAAGACGTTGTTGGCCACGTCCAGCGTGAACTCGGCCTTGGTGAGGCTCAGCAGGAGCTCCTGGACGCCCCCGCCGTGCACCCTGCCTTCAGAGCGTCGGCTACGGGCGGTTTGCCCAGTAGTTTATGCTCGAAGCGGTCCCCCAGACGCGGCGGATTGCGGCCACGTCGCTCTGGAACTGGACGCGGGCGGTCTCGAGGTCGGTGGCGTCCGGGTCTTGGCCCTGGCGACAGCCGCGGGCGCGCAGGAAGGCGACGACGCTGCGGGCGAACTGCCACTGCGCCAGGGAGGCAGGAGCTTGGCTGCTGTTGTTGTCCATGAAGAGGCGACTTGTGCTCCACAACGCAAATTGAAGAATGAAGTGGGATGCCGCATGTCGTGGTGGGCGGCTTAGTGAGAGCAAGTGCGAGAAAGAGCTGCAGTGAAGCCTACAAAGTCCAAGAGAATTGATCTGTGTACACTTCAAGATGAAGGTGCTTCAAGTGCATGCTTGTCAAAGGACGTGAAAAGAAGGGGATGAGAGGAAACTGATATGTTCGATTTGAAAAGCGACAGTGGTAATATGGGCGTGAAATGAATCCTCGGTCCTTTCTGGGATGGTGCGGTAGGGCTTATGGCGTCGCGTTGATTAGCCACTTCAGCGAGAAGTGGGAGGAAAAGGATCTAGCAGATATTAAAGGCAGGGTGGCATTGATGTATTTCAGGTGGTAGAAGTAAAACTTCACGTTTTGCGTCAATACTTTTTGCCATCGATTTGATGTTATTCGTTTTACAGTAGGGATGGTAACAAGTCCTACAGGATGGATGACGTTCCGTTTGCACGCGCTACTGCAACGTCATCGCCATCTTCGACGGGTATTCTCACGATCATTTTTCAGCCCCCAAGGTTTGTTGACAGACCAACAACGTCCGTGCTTTAGTGATATCAAAACTAAAGCGTGCTAGTTTCTTAACTATGACAGGTGCGTCGGCGTGGAAGATAACATGGCATGTTTTCAGCTGGCGCTTTGAACTAATCTAACATTGTTAGGTTTGGATAAGCCGCACGCTTAATATGTTTTCGTCGCTAGAAATTGTTTTGGATCGATAAGGAATTTCCCATCGCAAGCCTAGATAAAATTCAAATACGCTATCGACTGCCTCGAGCATCCAGCAAAGAAGAAAAACGTTAGCAAGACTGACGCAGAGCTGCAGATGCGCTGAGACGAAACGATTCCTTCACTGAAGCGCACGACAACAACACAGTAGGACTATCAAAATATCCGAAAGCGATCATTTCAAAATCTCGCCCTTTCTTACCAGGCATTACCTGCTACGGAGTGGTGGTGCCATTCGTGCCTGCTCCATTTCACAAAGTTGTTTTCTGAAAACTTGACGATTCCTACACCCAGCGTCGATCAAATACTTGCAGCTTCAGCTCTCTGTATATGTCAAATGCGGCAAAATAACACCAATCGAGCTGCCTTCCGTTTCAAAATCATTTGTCCGCACGCTCTCGAAAAGCAGCCGACCACTTGCGCACAGAGCTGTCCATGACTGTGTCGACGAAGCCGTCGATAGGGTGCACAATGAGTGGGATAACTCCTAGCCCAATAGCTGTCGGCGCCCACCGTCGAACCATCGGCGAGTTTTTGCCGCCCGCTTCACTGCGAACGAGCTCATTGCTACCTACACCAAAGTCCGTCAGTGCACCATAAGGCACGTTGACTGTTCCAAAAGCCGCAAACGTACCACCCTGTTGATGGTGAAGCCTGGAATGGCTACGCTGGCCATCGTTTGCCACAGTAGCGTGTCCACTGTGGCGTCGGCCACGAGTGCGTTGCGTTTGCGGATCGGAAGGTTCTCCGCCACAGCTTTCGCGTGGGCTTTGGTGGCCTTGTCCACAGTGTCGCCCAGCACGTAGCCGAAAGCCACGCAGTAGGACGGCGCCACCAGTCGCGGTAGGATCGGACGGAAAGACTCGCCCAGCTCGTTGGCGTAGCCCAGATACCGCACCAGCGAGTCTCGCCACAGATCCGTCTCGGGCTTGTCCGACGTCATGGTCAACGGTCTCCACTAACGTTTGGATTGTAGTCTTTAGAGCACAAGTGTACTGGCGTTTGTATCGCCTCGCAAACAGGTGAGTTGCTCGTTGGAAAAGCACAAAAGCTTTGCGCGCTGCAACACGCTATATATCTAAGTAATCGACAACAAAGTGCTATGGTTTTCTGCAATCGCTGGCTCGCTGGAATGTTTATTGCTACCACAACAATTATCGACAAGGGTGATTACATTGGAGACGTCCGAGTCAAACTCTGAATGTGCGTTGCTCTGGGTTTGAAGCTTTATGAAAGATGTGAGCTAAAATGGATGGAGGTATTTTCGTGCGTAGACCACACTGAAGCATTGTCTTAGTGTGGGCTCGCTTTTTCGTTCGATACGAATTCAGGATGTTGTCTTCTTACTCGAGCCCAAGCCCAAGCCCAACCCCGACGCTGACAGTGCCCGCGCCGTTGCTCGTGTCCACAGTGAATGGAGCGCAGAGCGGGTTCGTCCCGTTGTTGTAAACGTCACACCACGTATCTGGCTTAATTGCCACCACGTAGTTGCTGTCCTCAAACACACGCTTGAGGCCCTTGCCAATCTGCGGGTCGTACACACTCAAGTCGTCCGTAGTCAACGTGAACGAGACGTCGGAGGACTCACCAGGCTGAAGCTCGATCTTCTTGAATTTCTTCAACAGCTTCATTTCGGGGACAGAGATCTTGCGGAACGGCTGAATGATGAACAGCATCACGGTCTCCTTCCCCGCACGTGATCCAGCGTTGGTGACTGTCACGGTAGCGGTGACAGTTTGGTCTGCACTTGTGATCGTAGGCGTATCGAGAGTTACAGCCGAGTAGTTGAACTTGGTGTAGCTGAGCCCCGCGCCAAAATCCCATTGCTGCCAGCAGTTGTCCCACGTGCAGCGCGTAGTGACGCGGTGGTTGTACGGGATCGCGATGTTGGCCGGGTCCTTCGGATATGTGATTGGCAGTTTGCCACTCGGGTTCACTTCACCGTAGAGGATCTCTGCCATTGCCTGACCGCCGAGCTCGCACGGTAGCAAGCCGTCGATGATTGCCATGGAATTGTCGGGAATCGAACCAAGAAGACGCGGCCGGCCCTCAAAGAGAACGGTAATGACCTTGGTTCCGGTAGCCTTGAGCTGCTCAATGAACTTTACTTGTCCTTCAGGAATCTCTAAGTTGTCGAGGTCACCAGGCTTTTCAGTGTACGGCATTTCACCGATGACAGCAATCGTGTACTCGTGCTGGCTAGCGAGGTTTAATGTCGTGGTTAAGTTTGCGTCCGAGATCGACCCGTTGCCAAGAAGCGCATTGAAGTAGGTGAACGAGTCGTTACCGACCACGTTGGCTAGACCCTGTCGAACGGAGACGCCGTCCGGGAACATCTCGTTGCCAGAGTACCCCTGCCACCTAAAGGTCCATCCGCCGCACTGGTTACCGACATCGTCGGCCGAGTGGCCCGTAAGGAAGACCGATGCCCCTTTCTGCAATGGCAACACTTCGTCCTGGTTCTTGAGGAGCACAATAGACTCGCGAGCCATATTCAGAGCGGTGGCCTTGTCGTCATCGTTGCCTGCCATGGATACATAGGCTGCGCCAGGAACAGGGTGTCGTACAGTCCAAGCTTGAGTTTCATCTTGATGACACGCTTGGCAGACTCACGCAGGCGTGCTTCCTGCTCTGGGTTCGTCTGGAGCATGCTTTGAGCGTATTTAATGAACTTTGTGTCGCTGGGTACCATGCTCATATCAAGGGATGTCTGCGTGAGTGACAAAGCCACAGCTTCCTCGTTCGTACTAACGATACGATGGAAGTCCTTGAGATTGTTGACTTCATTCCAATCCGAGAGCAGCACTCCCTCAAATCCGAGGTCGGTTCGAAGCAGGTCCTTGAGGATCTTCGAGTTGGCAATCACAGGCTCGCCGTTGATTGAGATGTAATTTTCCATGGTAGATAATGCACCTGCCTCCATGGCAGCTTTAAACGGGGGCATGAAGTAGTTAAGCAAGTCGTAGTCCGCCATGATCACATTGTCCCGGTCGTGTCCCGTGGGGGTCTTCGAATACCCAATGAAGTGCTTAATGCAGGCCGCAGACTGGTTGTTACTCTGGATACCGCGAACGATAGCATCTGCCATCACCGATGCCATATACGGATCCTCACCGAAAGTCTCGTACGTGCGGGCCCAAAGTGGGTTCTGAGAGATTTCAAGTATCGGACCAAAGACCCACGAAATGCCGGCAGCCTCAGTATCTCTTGAGGTAACACGGCCCACTTCATAGACCAAGTCGGGGTTGAAGCTGGCACCGCTGTTGATCTGCTGGGGGAAGAAGACTGACCCGCGAACATAGTTTGCACCGTGGACGGAATCGATGCCATAGATCATGGGGTGTCCTCCATTCTCCTCCATGGTAATCTCCTGCATGCGTGAGATGATGGCTCGAAACTCGGAGGCATTCCAGCCGTACTGGCCGTTGACAGGGTCACTCCAGTACGTGTTGAGGTAAGACCCAACGTACTGCTGGGCACACGTACGCATCGCCGTTTCATTTAGCGTCTTGTCTTGGTTCATGACGACGCTCAGATCGATCTGCGTCATCTGTCCGAGTACCTCTGCCACGGAGAAGCTGTCTACGATAGCTTGAGCTTGCGCATCGTACGAATCACCAGCAGCTATCGCCAACACGGTGTCGGGAAGCGAAAAAGAGCTGCCGCAGCAGAATACGCCGCCACTGCCCAGGTCTTCACCATTCGGAGTTGTGTTACTCGAAGTTGCGAGTATCCGTCCACTCTGGTAGAGGGAAAATTGAAGAATGAGAAGTTGGTCGAGCAACCTTCCGATCTGTACCATATCGAGTGAAGCAGGAATGCTGTACGTGACAGCAGCTACGACTTGCTGTTGTCTCTACTCGTGATCAGTTAGCAAAGCAGGTCATCACAGATAACGAAAGCACAAGTTATCTTGCCGATGCGTTTTCGTGGCGTTGAAACAGCCCAACCGATTTGTAATTCCGCGCACGTGTCAGCTGTAACGACAAAGGGATTAATCAATTAGTCTACGGTGTATCCACGCTGCAGCATCGTCATGGGATAGGACTGCCTCGGGTAGATCTCGGCCATGAATATTCAAATCGTTGTGTGACCGGCATAACCAAGGATGCCATACGGATGCTCCTTCTGTTGAGGCCACAGCACATCACAATGGTCAGCATAATTGAGTACGTTGCAGCGAGGAGAACCAAACCGTACCAAAAAGAGACGACTGTGATCGGCATAACTTTCCAGCTTTCGATGTGTAGCCTTTAACCACACTTGCACTAATTTTGGTCTTCCATCCGATAGTTTCCAAGGCTTACTTCGCTCTACTGTATATCACGAACTTCCTCCTGGGGAGGGGTAGAATTTTTCAAACAATCCAAATTCAGATGAGCCCTTCTTTAGTAATCCCCGAATGTATAAAACTCCTTGCCAGGAATACGTAGGAAACGTGCCTCCCCATGACCACCGCTATATTGTGCGTTCCATTCGAAATTCCAAGGTCGATTGGCTGAATCGATCAACTCAAATCGCGCAAGCCATACAAAACTAAGTATAACAACAAGTCGCACTTAGGTGACCCGATCTGGGCTACCCAATTGCTTTGGGGGCGATTCGCTAAATGACTTAGATGTGTATGGGATCGGAACTTTCGATCTCTCCAGATTGGAACTTACGATCTCCCCAGATCGGAATTGTTTTTATCGGAGTTCACAGTACAAGCTCAATTGTTATTCCCCCTGGAATACCGAAATCCTCAAATATTTCTATTAAGAGGTGCTTAACCATCTAATTATCCATTTTGTAGATGTCCACTGTTGAACTTTCCATGCACCTCTACTGTACCGAATAACCTTAGTTATAGCGGTCACGACTTATAACGGTCGGAGGGATTTGGCTAATGGGAGGCGTTCAATATTGTTGCCGTCCTACCACTATTTACAGTATAGCGGTCGGTCGTTATATTCCAAAAAAATCCAACAATAAATTACCGGGCTGCCTCCACCACGAATTTACTGCTTTATTTGGCATTCTTCTAGCAAACTAAAGCACAGAAGGTGAAGGGCAGGCCATGCCTCACCGACGACGGTAAAAATACTCCTAAACATACACGCACGTCCGTGACAAATCAGCAAAAACTCACCATTGTGCGACACCTCAACGAGTGCAACGACATCGACGCGACATTGCAGCAGTTCTACGGAGACTTGGAGGGCGTCACTCGGTGTTCGGTGTTTGAAACGCAAGTTGATTCGTGCACGGCAGAGGCAGCATAGCCCTTGCGACCTCGACGGCTCAACCCCAGCAACTGCAGAACGCTATAGCTTCAGCTACAACACCGCGGTAGAGCTGGTCTCAGCTGTGAGAGTATTTGTGGACCACACTGTGTAGTTTATCGGATAAATTCGCTTGTGATCTCACTGGTCTATGCATACACATCCCAAATCAATCCAGTTGTCACCGACCGCTATATCTAAGGTTACTCGGTACCACTTAATCGATACACTCTTCAGCAGGAACTATTGTACTGGCAGAAAATGATGATATCTCGGCGGCCGTAAATAGAAAGGCACCCAGAATTCATAGCGGTTGCTCTAAAAGTAGTGCTCTAACGAGACCCAGGATCACCTCAAACGAAAGCGAATGACATCCATTTTCTAATTATCGGCGCCAGCAGCTTCGCGGATTCATAACAGCACCATCATGTCGCCATGTAGGCGGCAACTCAGCCCGAACGAGAAAACCCTAGTCATGAGAGCAAATGATTGTTTCGTCGAGGAGGCCTAACCAGGTCGAAGTAACGGCCGCTCGTCCCGTAAACGTACTCACGAAGCGACAGGCTTTGGTGAGAGCACCACACAGCGCTTGTTGGCGGCTCGGAAGCAGGATACACAGACCGATTTCGCCCGGGTTCGAGCGTCCTTCTTGCCTTCCTAGGGTTAACTTCGCGTCAACGACCATTTCGACTAACTCTACAATGTAATATTGTGTGCTAAAGATGACGAGGATGGCGCCGACATCAACAATGAAAACCCTCTATAATTCAATTTCAAATCATTAATTAAAATGCGATTTTCTTCTTCAATTTCACAATCACTCTGTTTTGCTCGCTCGACTAAGAGGGCTTCTCATTTCAATAACCCGTTTTCCCGAGAAATGTAGCGCTCGGAACACTATTTTTGCAGCGCCTGTAGCGCAAAAACGGCTGCGAATTCGGCTGTTTTAACGACAGATTCATGCGTAAAATGCGCAGTTATACCACATATCTAACTATCGTACCAGTTTTTTCAAATAAAAACACATCCTTGTGAGGTGTCATCCATTTCTGCCAGTACAATAGAGGCAGGGCGCCCGCTCACGCGGACGCTGGGTCATGGTTTGTCCCAACCCGTTCCGCTCGATTTGAATCTCGTTGCACTACCCTTCAGTGCCGCCTTCGCTGCGCTCGGCAGCTGGATGGTGCTGGTCAGACCACTAAGCCAAGGAATCCTTCTAAACCGGAAAAATTACGCAGTTAAAAGTCCTTGATTACGCACAAAGATCTCTTTATACACAATGTTCTTGGTATGTGCGGTGTCATCTTCAATAGCTGAAGGTCGACAGCAATCTTGATCCCCTTCCTTGAAGTCGCACGCGAGAGTGCCACGTACAACTCCAAACTGGCCATGTGCAAATACTGATCTGTGTAGACAAATCCCACACTGTCCAGCGACTGTCCTTGAGCCCGCTGGATTGTCATAGCAAACGCTGGAATGACAGGAAACTTCTTACGCCGAACCGGGTAGTGAAAGTCCTTTCCATCGTCGCTGATGAAGATAGTCGGAGAGATGAAGACACGCCGGTCTTTAGGGGGCCTGCCATAAACTACATCGATGCACGTCTCGTGAAGAGGTAACACGCACAACCGCGTCCCATTAGACAATCCCGCGTTGCTTTTCCGGTTACGTACCACAATCATAGAACTGCCGATCTTGAGCACAATTTGGTGAAGTTGCAGTTCAGAGAAGTTAAGAGAGTGTAGAAATTCCGGCTTGAAGAGCATGCTGTCTGATCGTAACAAGCAGACGTGAACTCCTCTGTTTCCCAGAGATTAAATCTGCTACTAACTCGTTGATCCGACGCATATTCGCGTTGGTCGGAGCTAAAATGGCCCTCCATGCGAAGTAGTCATCTGGTAGATATCTCACCTGAATCTGGATAGACAGCATCGACTAAGGCGTTGAGAGAACGGTCTTACTCAATTGGCCAGTCATCTCCCTCGCGCTGTTCAAGATCAGTTGGAAGTAGGGCGAAGCTGGGGGCCTGGATATCGTCCGTCCCCCCAACTGCATCTTCTTGCTGCACACTTACCGGGAAAACACACGTGTCTTCCGGTAGGCTGATATCATCTGCGTCAATATCTTGATTCACTGGGTACCACCCCTGGCCGATCTCTCAGAGAAAGTTTGGAAATTCGTCTGTTTTCAGCCGTGATCAAAGTGTTGACAGTAGTACGATAGGATCGGCTACTGCCAACAACCCAGCTGTTTGCATGATTCCTCAAAGTAGGGATTAGTTGCGCATGGCTAAACAGAAAACAGATAGCTTCAGTGTATGTGTAACTGCTTTTGTGGTTACGTTTTCTATGCTATATGATGTGTACCAACTGGAACACCAAGCAATATCAACAGCATGAATGACATGGCGCTGTCATCACTTGAATTTTCATTTAGATACAACGACGCCTGCTACGGAATACCCTGTATCAGTCTTTTAGCTAACACCACTGCGCTAGCCTAGATGTCTATCGTTGTCTTGGTTTAACTACTCGTAGTGTCAGCTCAGTCAGAACTTTGTCATTTAGGTGTGATTACACGGTCTGAAATTTTCAGCGCCCAACAATGCTATCGTGTTCTGTTTCTGAAGTTTAGCCGTATCGATGAGTTCAGATTGGCGTCTTGCACAGTGCTTCTTGCAGCAAAGTAGATGACTGTCCAGTGCCATGCAGCACCAATCCGCGCCCCATACAGCTGTGTTGCGGCTCGGCCAGTTTGATATGCCAGTACCCTGCGCGTACAGGCAAGCCGCTCTAGTCCAGCTTTACAGTGCCAGTACCAGCATCAGTCACTTGAGTGAGTTCGTCTCAGCTGCTGTATGTCGAAAATCCACACACTGCCTCTCTCTACACGTACAACAGTGGAGAGTAATATGCACAGGTCACCCTTCAATTTCCAGCTCACTCGTTCCAGTGCTACACGTAATCGCGCTGTAGTGCGCAGGCTTAGATCCCAACACATTGATGTCCTCAACTCACCTTGACCTTGGCTCCAAGTAATTTATTTATTCCAACAATTCAGCCCAAGCGCGAAATATTTATACTTGTTCTTGTGGTTTGTGTAGTCTAGTGGTTGCAAGCTCTGCTGAGATCTAACATGATGGCACTTGGTTCTGTCCTCATAGGGCCGGATAGTGGTTTGCTAAGACATTGTTTGTAGACGTAGTAAGTTGGCAGCGCGAATCGTACCGCTGTATACAACAGCACATTGTTTTCACAATACCTCCGTGCTCAAATACACGTACTGATATCAGTACAAATGAACATTTATGTTGGCTCAGTCTTTGGCAGCTCACGATAAACCTCGATAGTTGTGCCAATTACTATCAGTCTGCGTTTTTCTATTCAGTATGAGAATGGGTACGCCGTAGTTTAACGTGTGACAGGATACAAAAATCTAGTAAGCCACAGATCACAATTCCTGGCTGAAGAAATCGCAGTTTAGCAATACGTACTTTGGTACGTATTGCCAAATATTATATAGAAATGTGACTACATTATGTCTGCTACATTCGCTAACCAATGTCAATATTGAAACCTATACAAATGTACACTGTAGCCTCGTCGTTCGGCATATGCGCTGCAAGCTACCAGCCACTGATCCGATCCAGTGACTTATGGTCTTAAGTGTATACATCCATGTGACTAGAACTCACAAAATACTCGTTAAATCACCGTAGATCCTAAGTCAATAGTGAAATAGTCGTATCATACAGTAGTCAGTATTTTCATAGTACTTGGCTGGCAGTAGCGCGGCTGGGCCTAGAATGTAGTTCGGGGCGGTGAACCATGTCTCCAAGCGCTGCACACGCGCACCTTACCACCGCCGCTTCATATCGACCAATGTGGGCGTCGGAAGGGCGATTCATTTTGCTTTTCAAGAGCGTATTCTACCGTACCCGACTCGCTGTCAGTAGGCGAGGTTTTGTATCCTATTGTAATAACTGAAAGTACCGCCAGGCAGTCCAGACCGTTATCCGCCAATCACATGGTTTCGTGCTCCTGTATAAAATGTTTGGCTTTTGTCCAATAGAAAGTGCGGATTTGCTCCCGACCCAGTCAGCAAGACAGGTAAATCGCGCTAGGTACCGCGTTCCGATAAAGTGCAAAATGTAAGAGGTCAGGTTTTATGACTTTCCAGAACGATATGCACTTGCCATCCACAACATATATTATGCTGCGCGGGCTAGATAGTCTTTATGTCGGTCTTTTGGGGCACACACACATCGATCATTCTTACAGGGAGCAGAATACCTTTAGTCAGGAAAAATTACGGTCATGACTTTTCTGTAACATGTAAAAACGCACCAGTTGTTTTCGTTTTGTGGTGAGGTATATTGGTGTCACTTAACTTATGCTAACGAACCTTAATATCCGTTACAACCCATGCCTCTAAATCACGAGTTGCCTTGAGCAACGAGGTCCTACTCGTCACCTCCGTCATACACGAGGTACAACGGGCACCCAGCACTCCACCAGTGCCACTCACACTTCCCTAAGATCCGAAGGCCTCGCAATCCCGGCACTCCACCAGCGCTGATCATCCCCGGAGCCCAAATGTACAGGATTCCTCCATGTGCAGTTGTCAGCACCCGGCACAGAAAGAGAGAGCACCGAAGCGCCTCCCAATACATGTCCATGCTCGTACGTCGCTCAGCCACGTTGCCACGGTTCGCTTGATCCGAGGGCGTCACTCCACGAGCGTAGATTCTGGACTTCACGCGGGGCATCACTTCCGCACCCTGCGGCGACGTAGGAACCGCCGCCGGTGTGCCTAGTGGCACAGACTGGAGCTTGAGCCGCAGGCGTCACGTGCGAGCTGAAGTGTAGGCGCGGCCACTGCCACACGCCCATGGCGCTGCCCTCCCAGCCCCGCATTATGGGGGACTTTCCAGTCCAGGAGGGTGCCAACCATCCGTTGGTGGTCTGGATATGCGCTTGGTCTTGGCCACTTGAGTGGTCCAGAAGATTTTGGGAAGTGCACCAGTTGTTTTCCAACTCGACTTTAAGTGGACGAAATTATCAACGTGTTCTACTGTATCTTTGATCAACAGTGGAACGATTTCCGCAGGCTTTCTGTGACTCATAAACCTAAATCTAGAACGCTGTAACTACCTAAAAAGTGAGCGTCCACCCGCAGCAGCATTGACATAGATTTGATTCCACACTCAGCTCGCCATGGACTGAATTTCAAAGTTTCCGTGAACGGTGCCGGGAAGGTGGTGCGACTAAGCAATGCATTTTTATCAGAAGCCTTGTTGTAGACATCCAGCACCGCCTTCCACTCATTCGAACCCTGGGTGGGATATATCGATGAAATCCAAGAGAGTATATGCATCGACTGCCGTGTAGTCTTTTTCAGCACCTACTGCTTTGCCTCTGCCTGACATACCTGTAATATCTCGTTGGCGAAGCGAACGAGCGGTAGTGCACAACGTGCAGCGCTCCGTGCGGGTTGAAGTGCGGACTCGCGTGCGTCGATTACGCACTATGATGCGCAAGTCAGTTCGAGAGGTACTGTGAGTTGTTATGCGGTTTCATAGGTCTGGGGTCCCAGACGCAGATTTCAAATTTGCACAGGCGGGGTGGGGGGTCGTGCAGATTTTGAATCTGTATCGCCCGAGCGGCTTTAATGCACATAGAATCGTCCCGGTTATGTAATTGTGAGATATGATTCTAAGTTTAGAAGTCTTAAATGGCCTGCGGGAATCGCTCCAGTGTATCAAGCATATAGTAATTCCATTAAGAAGATTGGCTACACCGCCAATATTTCTTGTTTCTCAGGCGGTCCCAGCTAGCTCTTGGCAATACCTCTGCCGTGCTCAGGTTGTACTCGCGGTGATCGGTGACGCGGAGAAGTGCCGCACCGAACAGGCTGTGCGACACGACGCCCACGTTGCTTGCCGGCAAGTTGTAAAGAGCACCTCCAAAACCTGCTCGCGCGAAAGTCCATCTCGGTGTCAGTCTCGCGGTGGTCAGGCGTCCACCACGGATCCGCGTCCGACTGGAACCCACTGAAGTCCAGGTTCAGGCACTGGGCTCTCTTCTCCGAAATTGTTCGTCGCTCGTCGCAGGTATCGACGCCCAAAGCCTCACGAGGCAACTCCAACGAAGTCGTGGGCATCCGCTTCGTTTGGTTCTGGAACACGACCGTGTAGTTTCTCAGAGCGCGCTCAAGCGGAGAAATCAGCACATGGTCGAGCTGCACACCGCTGTCGATTTCTGCTCTGAGCCTTCGTGAGGCGTTGTTTGCCTGCTGAATGCCCGTTGGTGTCAGCGGCGCGTCCAAATACTCTGGCAACTTGCAGTAGTAGGCATTCCACGCATCGCTGCCGTACTTGTCGATGGCCACGTTGTGCGTGCCCTCGCCGTGTCGTAAGAACACGACGAGTTTCGTGACAACACCATTCTGTCGCTGAGCATCTACGGCAGCCTGCACGTCTTGCCACGTTTTCCCCTCGACGAGCCCCATGCGAGGCGCGTTCGCAGCTGGAAGGGGCTGAGTAAGGTCTCCTTGGATGAAGAACCTGGGCTTGTAGTGAAACGGTAGTGCAGTCTGTTGCCAGCCATTCACACTGACCACCAGACACAGCAGCCAGCACCAGCTCGTAAGGCTCCACACAAGCCGTCGCATCGGAGATGCCACCACCATCTTGCTCACCTTCGTCTAAGAAAGGGTGGAATGAGAAGTGAACATGGATGAATATCGTGACCTTGCCGACATACATATATTTTTACTTAGGTATTATATGGCGTCCATTGCCCAATCACATTTCGAATATTGCCTATAAGCGAATGAGGAGCCTGTCGACTCTCATTTCGGTTAATGAGCATTACTAGGGGTAGGTGTTTAGGTTGCCGACGTATAATGTCGGCAGGACGGCCGAAATATGTGAGTCAGCCATAGTGAAAGCAAGTAATGCAGATATCAAACAAATATCAGAGACGCTGCCGACACAATCACTTCGAGTTTGTATTACTGCTACTTACGTTTTGTATTGTCGCTTCCGCTACTGTCACCAACTCAACCTAGTTTCCTGGGCGACGCCCATTCATGAGGTCATGAGGTCATGAGGTCAACTCCTCCGAAGTAAACTAGGTAAAGTTAGCATGCTGGATGCGATCAGATCACTAGAGCAATTAAATTTTCTAATTTCAATGGCTTAGAGGCGGAATAACGCCTCTATCGAATCCTGTCAACGACAAGTCATTGGCTAAAAATGCAACCCGTGCAGAAAGCGTTTCTCCAAGAGGCAGCATCGTGTCTCTTGCAAGAAGGAGTACAGACAAAGACAAAATAATGCAGCAACAAGTTGATTGTGTTTACGCGTTTCGATTAATAAAAACTACTGCCTTCTACAAAAAATAATGCACCTGTTGAGTGCTATCCCGCGGTTGAGAGCTTGGGCGCCGCAAAGACAACGCGAGTGAGCTGCAGTTGCAGACGTGATCCAGTGGGAGGAGGTTGAAGTGGCGCCTCCCTCCCCCAGATCGCAGGGGGTGATGGTGGCGATGACCGTGACGCTGATGGACTAGGAGTCGTCGCGCGCGGTGGTGGTGGAGGGGTACCACTTGATTCGGAGCACCTGGGACCCTCAGGTTCTGCTGGAGGTCGTGTCGACGCTGGATACATTCGTGGTGGAGAGCTGGGGAGGCGGGGGACGAGGCAGCGCTGGCGTCCGCGGGCGCGACGTGTAATCGAGTGTGGGCGCACTGAGTGGCCCGACCATTACAGCGATGTGCTCGAGGTCGCCGGTGGCTACAAGGGCGTGGCGCGCTTCAAGAACGCCGCGAGGCGTGCTGGTAGTGTATCCTACGGCGTCGTGCGCAGTTTCATTTCGTGCGGTCTGTCGTGGTGGTGTTTCGAGGCAAGCAGAAATCGCCAGCAAAAGGTGAAAGTGGATGGCGCGCCCGCTGTCGATTGCGTTAAGTGTACTAAAGTGAGAAGTACGTGGGGTCGGTATTGTGGTGAGTCTGAATTGAAGAGGGTCCAATGGTATGAATCGTTGGTTTTGTTGTGTGATGCAGACGTACTATTTGTTGTTGCGTTATCTAATGAAATACCACTAAGAAGACATTTAACTTCGTGGCGCTAGTTTTAATGTACACGAAGCGGACCGAACAGACTGGAGCCCGCGTCGTCAAGGAGATGATGGATGGGAAGGAATCAATCGTCCTATTGATGAACCAGCAGAGGCGACTGCGGTAGATGAGAAGAAGGCAACTATATGGTTCAAGCCAGAGATGGCATCACACGACGTGTGGTGGCGGGACGTGGAGTACTTGAGAAAATACGGTGGAACGATGCACGTTATTGAGCACCCGCCACGACCCAACCGGATTGTTAAACGCCACAACAAGCCCGTGGCGGTGCCACTAATGCTTATTGCTGCAGTACGTTTCTTTTCTTTCTGGCTACGTACAACACTTCTTGATAGAAATGTATTATTTATTATTTGCTATTTACATCGGTGTTGTGGCTGTTTCAGGTGCGCAACAAGAACAGACCACAGAACCGTGCGATCGCGAGAAAGCGAAGCAGGACTATATCGACTTTGGCTTGTTGCTGTCACCTGAGCCGCAGGCATTAAATATGATGCGCATTTTATCGGGCAGGTGGTTGCAAACCAGTCGGCAATTGGCGCAAGGTGCGCGAGCAAATGGCAGTGTGAAAAGAACCACGAATACGCAACATTACGTGCAAGCTCACACCCGAAGAACGTCGCGAAATGAAACTGCCCAAGATCGAAGAGTACACCGCCAGGGACATCCATGCCGCGCTAGTTAAGTAAGTGTTTGTATGTTGGTGTCTCATGCGTCAGTGGTGTTTGCTCATTTGGTTCAATTTCTACTATTGAAAAGGGCGTTGCTGCGATCAGGGCTGGCAATGTCGCTGTTTTGCGCCGCGCATTTGCATCTGCAGACTACGCTCACATGGCTGTGCGCAGTGTAAGCATTGCGAAGCCACGCTGGACAACTTTGTGTCGCTGACTCGCTTGGGCATCGCGAACGGGACGTCGTCCGGAGCTGTCGTTGCAGACGTGAGCTCGCTCAAGACGGGTGAGGTGGGTTGGCAAAACGAACAGCTGGGACGTCGCGGGTATGCTACCGCGGCACGCTCAAGACGGAAGACGTGGTGCTGGCAACACGAAGAGTTTGGTCTGCGCGTGTGAGCTGCCGCTGCAGACGTAATGTGGTTGAAGGAGGGTGAGGTGGTGCCGGCAACGTGAAGAGCTGGGACGTCGTGGGGAGCTGCCGATGCAGATGTAAGCTCGCTCAAGATGGGTGAGGTGGCGTTTGCAGCGAGAAGCGTTTGGTCTGCGTGTGTGAGCTGCCGTTGCAGACGTAATGTGGTTATAGGAGGGTGAGGTGGTGCCGACAACGTGAAGAGCTGGGACGTCGGGGGAGGGGCTGCGATTGCAGACGTAATGTGATTGAAGGTCGATTTCCTGCGGTAGGTGGTGCTGGTGTTCGAAGGCGAGCGGACTCACTGCAAAAAGTGGAAGCGATTATTTGGTGACGTGGCGGCGGCGACGAGGTACCGGTAGAGCTTCACACTGTGGTGTTTTCGCAAATAGCTCGCATAGTCACCAGCACTGCCGGCAGCAGCGCGGTTGTTTGGCATGCGCAGGCTACGCCCATACGGACTCTGCGACTGTCACCAAGCGGTGCAGATGAGCCGGTGTTAGGATGTGCCACGAGTACGCCACATATTGGACGGATTGGTTAGCTCTGACTGAAGAAGAGATGGGTCTGCAAGGGGGGCAATCTGTCGACACAAACCTAAAGCGGCTCGAGCGGACTTACGATGGACGAGGAAAAGATGACAGCGACTCCAAAAGTGGTGGAGATCAGTCTGTCGACATGGTAGACGATGATTTGGATCCGAGTCTCCCTGGGGTAGCAGGCATAACTGGAGGGAATGAAGATACAACCCAAATGGTGGGCATGCTTAGCGGTGTACAAATTGATGCTAGCAGCTTCGGCGGTGTAAATGCTGACACATATGGCTGGGAATTTGACGGTGCCGAAAATGTGGGTCTAAGTGGGCCGCAACGTGGATATAGCACCGAAGATGACACTGATGAATCTGACCAGGATAGCGAGTGGGTCCCCCATGGAGATGACCTTGAAAATGAAAGCGAAGGATCCTGAACATGTTGATGGAAATGATAGCGATGGCGAATCTGGAGACGAGGATGAAGATTAATATGGCGGGGAGTCCAGTGATGAACTTGGGTTCTAGGACTTAGTGTACTCTGTGAGTGAGATCGTGGATGAATCCGAACACGATGCTAATGCCCTTAGATGCAGAGGTGAACATCAAGACAGCTTTGAAGACGAAAGTAAGGAATCTGAGGTTGTTGAGGCAGATCTCGCTGATTACATGCAATCGTGGAAGAATGATAGTGCTCTCCATCTTCTCGAAGAAGTCAAAACGAAGAAGAAGTATAACGAGAACGGGAATTTGGTCTGTTTGATTTGTTCTTCACCAGACGTTTGAGAGAGACCATTCTAAGTTGGACGAATGCAAGAATTACGGCACGTGGTGGAAAACGAGTAACACATACCGAGTGGAATGCTTACCTTGGACTCGAGCTCGCGATGAGCTTGTGTAAACTTAATGCAATCCCAGAGTTTTGGAGCGATAAATTGTTTATGGGTCAGCATCACTTTCCTTTAGTCATGGGAAACGGTCGATTTCAGCTAATACGTGGCAGTGTCCAGATACATGATCCTGCCGTCCAGCTCACACCAGAACAAAAGGATAGGGATCCTCTGTGGCATCGCAGATTTGTTCTACAGCATTTGCAAAAATATGTACAGATTGTAGTGCTATTTGGGGTGTCTTCTCTTGACGAAATGTCAATCCGGACGAACGCTCGCACAAAAGCAAAAACATATTTGACCATGAAACCAGACGAATAGGCGATACGATTTTACGCTGTTGTTAAGTGGTATGTCCACACATTTTAGGATAATGGCTCTGGCATGGTGTCGCAGTTGTCTCCGGCGCAGAGATACATGCAACTATTTCCAGATATGAGAACTCCACTTCTAAGAACGTCGCGCAGCCCTGGCGTGAGCCTAGATCTAAAAAGCCATCTTCAGTGTGGGCAGCAATGCTGGGACATCAAACTAAAGTTTTGCGCTCTCCGTCGGGACACCGCTTGGTTGTTTGTGACAACTTCTATACTAGACACGCTTTGGCGAGCGCAATTCTAAGACTTACAGACAGCGAAATCCATATGCTAGGCACAGTTCGCCTAAACATAGTGGATAAATGGAATCAAGCTGGACTCGCTGAATCCGTTGTAGAATCAAGCTGGACTCGCTGAATCCTTTGGCGTCTGAACGTGGTTTCTGGGAACTTCTTGCTCGATTGAGCCTGTACTAAACTGGAAAGATCTGAAAGAAGAACACCGCAAGGAGCAAAATAAACTTCCGGAACACAGACGAGAGCAATTCAAGGTGCCACTGAGGCACGGGGTTTATTGTCTCAAGGACAAAAAGCCAGACGTTTTCTACACTAACGACTTGCAGGCTACATCAACAAGGCAAGTTCTCTCTGGCAATAACACAGAAGCTGTGCAGTTTGTTGCCGATCCATCGATGGAACAGCGAAGAGGTCATGCACCGAAATTTGTTTTTGGCCCCAGCTCATATTGCTGCCTACAACATACACATGAGTGGCGTTGACCGTGTCGACCGACTCTTGAGCACGAACCGTACACAGAGAAAAGAATCACGAATTGAGATGACTTTGTTCACATGGAGTCTGGACATCAGCATAATCAACGCCTTCGCGTTGTTCCGGCACCTAGACCCACCAGGCTCGCAAAAAGTTACGTTGCGGGAGTTTAAACGGCGAATCGCCGAAAAGCTGACAGCACAACAGCGATCTAGTCGAAGTACCAAGCGACAGACCGACACTCCGGCTGAACGCGTTGTCCTATCAACTTGCGACGGCGGCAGGGACCATCATCTAACTGAAAACAGAGGGAAAAGACTCCTCACATGCCACTTATGCTCCCTGAGAGGGATCAAGACTGCTCTAAAGTCACATCAGGGATGCACTTCATGCAAGCAGGGCTTCCACGTGAACTGTTTTACAGTATACCACACGAAGTTGGATCCAAATGACTACGATGACAACCCTGACGTTCTTGACGCCATCGAGAAAATGGCCCCCATCGAGAACATCGTGCCGTGCATAAGACCAGAGTTCGCAGCAATAACTTGATCGCGCCGTTGTCAGCAATTGATCTTCCAGCAATTTCGCATACTTGACAAAGTTGAAGTATGAGCTTCGTAGCCGGGTGGCCCCTTACAACAAGCGATTGGTTTCAACTTGGTAGGAGGCCATCAGCCGCCACAGCTTACCACTTAATCTTGCGTGTAACAACGTGTACCTCACAAGTAGTTGTAGGAGCTCACCATTCATCCGTTCGTATCAATTTGCCACAAGCGGCTTGTCTACTGTCTGTTGCGTGCGTCTCTTTACCTCAAGATTGAAATTAGCGCAGCCGAGCTGCCAATTCCCAGACTTGCATATCCTCGCCACGGGCGACATGAGCTGAAATGACGCAAGTTCAAACTGAACAAGGTCCGATGACCAGCGGCCGCTTCATTCGTCCATCTTCCAAGTCAAATGCCAAGCCGCATGGTGTTCTTCGGCGAGCTGCGCCAGGACTCGCAGAACTTGATCGACTACTTGCAGGCATCTCGGGGTGTGAAGCCGCTCACGCCGGGATATAACCCGACCCTTATCAAACCTCGGATTGACAGCCGCGACGGAGCAGCAGTAACGTCGAACAGGTTGAAGATCTCGTTGCTTGGTGGTAAATGGTGCACACGATGGTGCAGCGGCCCCAGCGATCTTGCGCACGCCGTTCGAGATGAGCTTCGCGGAGCTTGGCGCGTCCAGCCTGCTCGCTGGTACGACCCATGAAGGCTGCGCCGCCAGCTCCACACTGACGGTCAGCGCTTCATGGCCGAACCGCGGACGATCTTGTCGGCGATGGGTCAGCTCCATCAGCACGATGCACTCCTCGATGGACTCCATCTTGTGACCCGTGGACACGTTGACATTCTATTGCAGCGTAGCCGAGAAGTCAAGCATCTCGCGCACCGTGGCTGAGACGGAGTGAATATCCATATGCTCGTAGTAGACCGTGCATCTGCGCACGGGGCGAGGTCATTGGCGGGGTGGACTTTGAGCAGAATCTTGCAAC
>JAAVTI010000208.1:0-15761 GCA_011947335.1 Phytophthora constricta
TGAGCAACGCGGAGCTGCGGTCGCAAGACGTTGTGAAGGTGCTGACGAATGAGCACATCAAGCGACAGGGCGAGAAGACGGCTACGGTGAAGACTGAAGACGCTGCGAAGGCGTTCAGTGCCGAGCGAGAGTCTCGCCAGTGTGCGTACTGCGGGAAATTGGGGCACACGATTGAACGGTGCTGGACCAAGCAGAAGGAGGTGAGAATCGAGGGCGCTGCTGCAACCGTTGACGCGGGGCCAACATCAACTGGAGGAACGACGTGGACGACTACGACCGAGTGGCGTTTGCGGTTTCGTTAGAGTGTGGAATATCGACGGGCAAGGGTATGTCCGGCATGTGGGCGATCGACAGTGGAGCGACGCACCACATCTGCAACAACAAGGCCAAGTTCGCTGAAATCGATGAACGGGACGAGGGCGAACTGTCGGTGGCTGACGGCAACAAGGCTGCAATCAAGGGTGTGGGGACTATCATGGAACGGGTGGTCCTGCCCAACGGCGACGAGCGCGAGATCGAGATCCAGAACGCGCTGTACGTGCCGAGTATGAACAAGAATCTGCTGTCGGTGCCGCAGATTAACAAGAGTGGAGCGTTTCAAGTGGTGTTCGACGGCGCCAGCATGCTCATTGCGCGCAAAGGATCGAACAAGGTCGTGGCAACGGCGGATCTTGTCGACGGTCTGTACTGGCTTCGGACGCCACTGCGGATGGCAAACGCGGCGACAACTTCGGGACAAGTTGACCTTCATGCGCGTTTGGGTCATGCTCCCATCGACGTGCTGCGCAAGATGGTGAACAACGGCATGATCGGACGCCAAGATGCCGACGAAGTCGACGGGACCGAGCATGTCGCGGGGGTGTCAGCAAGGCAAAATGGTCCAGAAGCCGTTCCCAAGCAACCGCGACAAGCGCCACTACGACGTGTTCGAGCTGATTCACTTTGACATCTGTGGCCCGATGGAAGAAGACTCGCTAGGTGGCAGCAAGTATCTGCTCCTGATCGTGGACGAGGCCAGCGGATGCATGAAGGGTTTCTGCCTGAGTGCCAAGTCGGAGAGCGAGGACTGCATCAAGAGCTTCATCAGCAAGGTGCAGACGCAGTTCGGCAAACAAATCAAGTTCGTGCGTCACGACGGAGCCCGTGAGTTTGCGACCAACTCGCTCAAGGCGTTCTTCGAAGACCAAGGTATTGAGCAGCAAACCACTGTTCCGTACGCTCACCAGACAAACGGCACGGCAGAGCGCGCGATCCGTACCATCGTCACGATCGGTCGCAGCATGCTGCACCACGCGAAGCTGGACAAGTGTTTCTGGGCTGAGGCGGCGATGACTGCCATTTACGTCAAGAATCGCCTGCCGTCACCCAAGATCGAGGCCAAGACTCCGTTTGAGATCGTGTACAAGTCAAGCCGAGTGTGAAGCACATGCGTATCTTCGGGTGTCGCGCATATGTGCTGACGCCGAAGGAGAAGCGACTCAAGTGGGACGCGAAGGCTCGCGCCGGTGTGTTCATGGGCTACGAGGAAGTGTCGAAGGCCTACCGAGTTTATGACATCGAGGCGGGGAAGGTGGTGATCAGTCGCGATGTCACCTTCGACGAGTCGACTTTTGGCGTTTCGGCGATGGATCAGGATGACGATGTGGACGAAGCCGTTCTCAATTTCGACAACCTGGATATCAGCGATGCTGTCCCTGCCCAGACGGATTTCAAGCAGGCGGGGAAACGCAAGAACCGCTCCGACAGTAACCGCAACATGGGTCAAGCGAGTCGTGGAGCTGGTCTGGAAGAAGCAAGTGCGCCGAACGAGTCGTTCGAGCGCGGACCAAAACGCCGTTCAAGTGTGCGAGTGGAATCAGGGCCAAGTGACGAAGAAGAAAAGATGATGAAGACAGTTCAAGTCCTCCTGTATTCTGGCGTGCGAGTGCCAACGCCGTGGAAGCAAGCGATTTGTCGGAGCCATCGACGTTCCAAGAGGCGATCAACGGACCCGACCAAGCGCACTGGCGCAAAGCCATTCGTGCGGAACTCAAGTCGATGCGTCTACGTGGTGTGTTCCGCGGTGCGAAGCTACCATCAGGTCAGCGTGCCATCGGTACGAAGTGGGTGTTCAAGATCAAGCGAAAAGCCGATGGATCAATCGAGAAGTACAAGGCGCGCCTGGTGGCCAAGGGCTTCAAGCAGAAGTACGGCATCGACTACACCGAGACGTTCTCGCCTGTGATCAAGTACGTGACGCTGCGCATGGTGATCGCCCTAGCCAAATACTTTGGTTGGCCCGTCGACCAACTGGACGTGGTGACTGCGTTCCTGTACGGCATCATGAAGGAACTCGTGTTTTGCGTCGTTCCGGAAGGCGTGGAGCTGGATGGCGATTTCGACTGCGTGGAGTTACTGAAAGCCATCTACGGTCTCAAGCAGGCATCGCGTGTGGAACGAGACGTTCGACGAGTTCGTGTGTTCCATCGGATTTCACGTGTCGGCTTATGACCCGTGCCTCTACATCAAGGAAGTCGACGGTCATTGCGTGCTGCTGCTCGTGTACGTGGACGACGTACTGATTACCTGGAGTTCGGCTGAGCTCATCAGGCAGACCAAGCGCGAGCTGAAGACTCGCTTCGAGATGACCGACAGCGGCAAGTGTGCCTTCATTCTAGGCATCGAGTTGGTAGACGGCCCGAACGGCAGCGTGACGATGTGCCAGCGGCGGTATGTGGATGACATCCTGAAGCGTTTCGGTATGGACGAGTGCAAGGCTGTGGTGTCTCCCGTGGATTTGAGCTCACGACTGGTTGCGAGCGACTTGGCGATCAAGCTGAACGCGCCATTTCGTGAAGCTGTGGGTGCGCTCATGCATCTCATGACTGCGACTCGCCCGGTCACATATCTTGGGGACGAAGCGGAGGGGAGGCTTGAGGCTGGAGTCGACCGGTGCAGAACCACCGTGACCACTTGGGGTTTGATGGAGAAGTGGACAGGATTGCTTCGGCCTTGAGTTCGCAAAGTGCTTGCTACCTCTAAGCCTACTGGATATTCGACTGGATACACTCGACTGGATTCCTGAGTTGCTCCAGCCAATCACAGAGCGCCACGCATCTTGCCCATCTTGTACCCAGTATCCTGTCGCAAGTATCCAGCGTGGCGTAAACATCGATGACGCGCAAACATGTAGCGTAAACATACAGAATGATTGAGCAGGCGGTGCGAGGTGTTGGTCATTGGCACAACCGGTGCTCGCACCAGTATACCGGTACCCCACAGTACCATAACGATGGAGTACCACCAATACGCCCCTCAATGCGAACACTCTGTCACGCCGAGAGCCTGAGTCGTTCCGCTTGAGTCACGTGGAACCGGCATCGCCTTCGTCATGATATCATGACAGCATCGTCGGTGCCGCAGTACGATTGAGCAGGCGGTGACTCAGGTCATCGGTACAACAGGTACTCGTACCAGGGGACTATTGCGGTACCTGAGTTATGGTACTCGTGGGGTACCGGTATACTGGTACGAGTACCGGTTGTGCCAATGACCAACACTCACCGCCTGCTCAATCATTCTGTATGTTTACGCTACATGTTTGCGTCATCGATGTTTACGCCACGCTGGATACTTGCGACAGGATACTGGGTACAAGATGGGCAAGATGCGTGGCGCTCTGTGATTGGCTGGAGCAACTCAGGAATCCAGTAGAGTGTATCCAGTAGAATATCTAGTAGGCTTAGAGGTAGCAAGCACTTTGCGAACTAAGGACCGAATCAATCACTTTCCAATTCTCCATCAAACCCCAGTGGTCAAGTGTCTTCGCTCCGGTCGACTCCAGAGCCTCAAGCCTCCCTCCGCTTCGTCCTCCAAGATCTGTGACCTTTAACAGGTTATGAGCCCAAGCACCATGTCCTCTACTCAAGACGCCTCGACCAAGGTCTCCATCGACAAGTTCAACGGCGACAACTACGCGACGTGGAACCGCTACATGCGTGGCGTGTTTCTGACCAAGTCGGTGTGGCATGTCGTGAACCGGGAGACAACGCCAACGTTCGCGGACTCGCGGATCAAGGATGAGTACGTCAAGGCGAGCAACATCGCGTTTGGACTGATGTTACTCCACATGAATGCGGACTACCATCACGTGGTTGACGACTGTGAAGAAGCGTGGGTCGCGTGGGCGCGATTGAAGACGCTCTACGGCGGGTCGCAGAAGGCTGGACGCATCTACCTGAAGCGCCAGCTCTTCAGCATGGAGATGGAGGAAGGCGGCAATGTCTTGCATCACTGCAACGAGGTCCTCAACATCAGCGCCAAGCTCAGCAGCATCGGCGCCAAGATGGAGGATGAAGACGTGGCGATCTGCTTGCTACGCAGTCTCCCAAGAGCTACGAGAATGTCGTGCTAAACCTGGAGATGAGCAACGCGGAGCTGCGGTCGCAAGACGTTGTGAAGGTGCTGACGAATGAGCACATCAAGCGACAGGGCGAGAAGACGGCTACGGTGAAGACTGAAGACGCTGCGAAGGCGTTCAGTGCCGAGCGAGAGTCTCGCCAGTGTGCGTACTGCGGGAAATTGGGGCACACGATTGAACGGTGCTGGACCAAGCAGAAGGATGAGAATCGAGGAGCTCGACGCGGCGGTGGCTACAACCGTGGACGCGGGGCCAACAACATCAACTGGAGGAACGACGTGGACGACTACGACCGAGTGGCGTTTGCGGTTTCGTTAGAGTGTGGAATATCGACGGGCAAGGGTATGTCCGGCATGTGGGCGATCGACAGTGGAGCGACGCACCACATCTGCAACAACAAGGCCAAGTTCGCTGAAATCGATGAACGGGACGAGGGCGAACTGTCGGTGGCTGACGGCAACAAGGCTGCAATCAAGGGTGTGGGGACTATCATGGAACGGGTGGTCCTGCCCAACGGCGACGAGCGCGAGATCGAGATCCAGAACGCGCTGTACGTGCCGAGTATGAACAAGAATCTGCTGTCGGTGCCGCAGATTAACAAGAGTGGAGCGTTTCAAGTGGTGTTCGACGGCGCCAGCATGCTCATTGCGCGCAAAGGATCGAACAAGGTCGTGGCAACGGCGGATCTTGTCGACGGTCTGTACTGGCTTCGGACGCCACTGCGGATGGCAAACGCGGCGACAACTTCGGGACAAGTTGACCTTCATGCGCGTTTGGGTCATGCTCCCATCGACGTGCTGCGCAAGATGGTGAACAACGGCATGATCAAGGACGCCAAGATGCCGACGAAGTTGATGTTGTCAAGGAGACGCCTCGAGCAGCTGCGGTATACCGGTAGGGTACCGGTATGACCTTCACTCAGTGGCACTGCAATCACTCTGGCGATTACGGGACGAAGATTACTTTCCACTGATTACGCCATAAATGATTACGCTGCACGTGGGTACAAGATTGTGGGTACAAGATGGGCATCGACGTGGCGCTCTGCGATTGGCTGAAATAACTCAGGGTACCCAGCAGGAAATCCAGTAGGCTTAGAGGTAGCAAGGAGTTTGTGAACTAAGGACCTAAATCAATCACTTTGCATTTTGCCAACAACGACCCAAGCCTTTAGGTTATGAGCCCAAGCTCTACCTCCCTGCCCAAGACCCCGACTACGCCTTCGCCATGGACGCCACGCCGCCTTCCGCCTTCCGCATCAACAAGTTCGACGGAGCTAACTTCCACACGTGGAAGTTCAAGATGCAGATGGTGCTGGAAGAGCGCGAGCTGTGGGAAGTCACGTGCGGGGAGATCAAGCTGGAGAACTGCCAGACGGCGACCGATCAAGCGCTCTTCCGAAGAAGTCGCGCAAGGCGCTGGCGATCATCTGTCTTGCGATGGAGGACTCGCAGCTGCCGCTGGTGCGGTCGGCCAAGGACGCGCATGATGCATGGTCAAGACTGGAAGGACACTTCGAGAAGAAGAGCCTGGCGAACAAGCTCTTCCTTCGTCGTCGATTCTTCACGCTCATGATGGAGGAAGGTGATGATGTGCTGCAACACATCAACAAGCTCAAGACTCTGGCGGAACAGCTCGACGCGGTCGGCGCTCCAGTCAGCGAGGACGACTTGGTGATCACGCTTCTCGGGAGCCTGAGCGAGTCGTACCAGTTCCTGATCACGGCGTTGGAATCAAGATCCGACACGCTGACGTGGGAGCTGGTGACGTCTCGGCTGCTACATGAAGACATGAAGCGCAAGGAGCAGGGTGGCGATGGAGATGGCGCCGCGCCTGGTCAGGCGTTCATGATGAGGGACAACAAGCGCAAGGGCCGACCGTCGAAGAAGAGCGGTGCGTGCCACAACTGCGGCAAGTATGGACACTGGATCGCGGAGTGCCCTCGCGGATCCAGGACAACATGGAGCGGCAGCGCTCGCAGCGTGCCAACGTCGCGCATGAGGACGACTCTGGCGACTATCTCTTCTTCGTAGACGGCGATGGCGATATGGCCATGGCGGCGTTGGCGAATGGTGCATGGCTGGTCGACTCGGGTGCGACGCAACACATGGCGCACTCGAAGAAGTTCATGAGAAACTACAAGGCTTTCACTCCGGTCGACGTGCGTCTCGCAGACGACGGTGTGGTTCAGGCGATCGGCAGCGGCGACATCGTCATGGAAATGAAGACGCCTCGCGGCACCAAGAAGGGTGTGCTCACGAACGTGGCACATTCCCAAGCTAACGCGCAATCTCTTCTCGATCGGGCGTTTCACCAAGGACGTCGGATCGGTGACCTTCGACAGCGACGGATGCTTCATCGAGCTGAAGGGGATGAAGTGCACGATCGGCGCACGTGAGGGCAAGCTGTTCAAGCTGTGCATGACGCCCGTGCGCCTGAACGAAGCGAATTCGGCGATCCCGAACGGGAGCCAAGGGGACATCAAGTCGTACCTCTGGCACCTTCGACTCGGCCACATTGGTCACGCTGGACTCGACGCCATCGTCAAGAAGAAAATCGGCGTCGGCATTGACCTCGGGTCGGCGAGCAAGTGGGAGATGTGCGACGGATGTGCGCTCGGCAAGCAGACGCGAGTGCCGTTCCAGTCGACATCACCCAAGCGTGCCAAAGAACTGCTGGAGGTTGTGCACAGTGACGTGTGCGGGCCCATGAGCACCCCGACGTTCAGGGGTATGCGCTACTTCGTCACCTTTATTGACGACAAGTCGCGCTACTGCGTGGTGTACCTGGTGAGGAACAAATGGGAGGTGGTCGACAAGTTCGCGCACTTCGTGGCGTTTGCGGAGACGCAAACCGGCAAGCGCGTCAAGGAGCTTCGCAGTGACAACGGCGGTGAGTACAAGTCCGACAAGATGGCCAAGCTCTGCAGCAAGCGTGGCATCGTGCAGAAGTTCACGCCGCCATACACACCGCAGCTCAACGGAATCGCGGAGCGCATGAACCGGACGCTAGTGGAATGCGCTCGGTGCATGCTGGAGCACGCGAAGCTGTCCAAGGCATACTGGGGGAAGCAGTCGTGACGGCCATGTTCCTGCGCAACCGCTGTCCGACACGCGTCCTGGACAACGATAAGTCTCCCTACGAGCTGTGGGCCGCCAAGAAGCCATTGCTGGCCAACCTCAAGGTGTTCGGTTGCCACGCATACGTGCATGTGGCGAAGGAGAAGCGGACCAAGCTGGATGCGCGGGTCAGTGCGGTGCAGGTTCCTGGGGTACTCGGACCACGAGAAAGCGTATCGGTTCGAGGAGATCGAGAGTGGTCGCGTGCTGGTGAGCCGCGATGCACAGTTCATGGAAGATGTTTTCGACGGTGGAAGACGTGACTACAATCCAAAGGAGGCGCTGGTGAGCCTTCAAGATGCGGAAGAATACACCACGGATGAAGATGAACAGTCAATATCGAACGACGAAAATGAAGAGGCTGCGCGGGATGATGATTTTGAGCCCGGCAGCAAGAGACACCCGCGGACGCAGTCGCTGGAGGAAGCGGTAGAGACCCCGAGTGCCAAGCGATACGCGTCAGAGAATCGACGCCAAGGACTGGATGAGATGTCTGCCATGGCTCGGGACAACGACAATAGCTTTGAGGCGGTGTACGTCGTGGATTCAGTGGGAGAAATGCCGACCACGTTCAAGTCGGCGATGGAATCCAGCGACGCACGCAAGTGGAAGGAGGCCTGCGACTCGGAGTACGACTCGCTGTGCAAGAACGACACATGGGACGTGGTGCCGCTGCCCAAGGGACGCAAGGCAATCGGCTGTCGATGGGTCTTCCGCGTAAAGGAGAACCAAGCCGGCGAGATCGAGCGATACAAGGCGCGCCTGGTGGCCAAGGGCTTCTCGCAGAAGCACGGCATCGACTACGATGAGACCTTCGCGCCCGTGGCCAAGTTCACGTCCATCCGGATCGTGCTAGCGATAGCTGCCAAGTACGGGCTCAAGCTGCACCAGATGGACGTCAAGACGGCCTTTCTCAATGGCGTCCTGGATGAAGACATCTACATGCAGCAGCCGGACGGATACGCAGACGAGGGACACCCGGATCATGTGTGCAAGCTCAAGCGCGCGCTGTACGGTCTCAAGCAGTCGCCGCGCATGTGGAACCACACCATCGACGACTTCATGCTCAAGCTGGACTTCGACAAGTGCGAGACCGACCACTGCGTCTACGTCAAGCGCAACGGTGACAGCATGGTGCTCGTGGTGCTATACGTAGACGACCTGGTGATTGCGAGCAGCGATGACGACATGCTCAAGGCGACCAAGAGCGCACTGAGCAAGCGGTTCGAGATGACGGATCTAGGCGAACTGAGCTACTTTCTCGGAATGGAGATCAAGCAAGACGTCAAGGCTGGCGAGGTGACCATGCGGCAGACCAAGTTTGCGCGGAGCATCCTGAGCAAATTCAGCATGGAGAACAGCAAGCCCGTGAAGACGCCGCAGGACCCTGGACTCAAGTTGACCAAAGCTATGTGCGACGGCGGGTGCAAGCATGACGACACCATGGCAGGCGTGCCTTACCGGAACGCTGTGGGCTGCCTCATGTATTTGATGGTGGGCACCCGACCGGATCTGGCTGCGGCAGTGGGCACGCTGAGTCAGTTCGCTGCAGACCCGTGCCCCACGCACTGGCAAGCACTCAAGCGCGTCCTCCGCTATATCCAAGGCACGGCGACGCACGGCATCGAGTTTCGCACCAAGGACCAAGACGGCGTCTGCGGCTACTCGGATGCGGACTGGGCGGGCGATGTGGAGTCGCGCCGCAGCACGAGCGGATACGCGTTCATGATGAGCGGTGGATGCGTGAGCTGGCGCAGCAAGAAGCAGAGGACAGTGGCGCTATCATCGACGGAAGCCGAGTACATGGCACTATCGGAGGCAACACAGGAGGCGGTGTGGCTCAAGGCGTTTCTGTGCGAGATAGGCGAAGCCACAGAGGGCAAGGCGATCAAGATCTACGAAGACAACCAAGGATCCATCGCGCTGGCCAAGAACCCCGAGTTTCACAAGCGCACCAAGCACATCGACATTCGCTACCACTTCGTGCGCGAGAAGGTCGAGGACGAAGAAGTGGTGCTCGAGTATTGCCCGACGCAAGACATGCTGGCGGACCTGATGACCAAGCCCATTCCAGCGGCGCAGTTCGATTTTCTCCGGAGCAAGCTCGGCATCGAAGCGCCAAAGGCTGTCGAGTCGAGTGGGAGTGTTGTCAAGGAGACGCCTCGAGCAGCTGCGGTATACCGGTAGGGTACCGGTATGACCTTCACTCAGTGGCACTGCAATCACTCTGGCGATTACGGGACGAAGATTACTTCCCACTGATTACGCCATAAATGATTACGCTGCACGTGGGTACAAGATTGTGGGTACAAGATGGGCATCGACGTGGCGCTCTGCGATTGGCTGAAATAACTCAGTGTACCCAGCAGGAAATCCAGTAGGCTTAGAGGTAGCAAGGAGTTTGTGAACTAAGGACCTAAATCAATCACTTTGCATTTTGCCAACAACGACCCAAGCCTTTAGTCGACGGGACCGAGCATGTCGCGGGTGTCAGCAAGGCAAAATGGTCCAGAAGCCGTTCCCAAGCAACCGCGACAAGCGCCACTACGACGTGTTCGAGCTGATTCACTTTGACATCTGTGGCCCGATGGAAGAAGACTCGCTAGGTGGCAGCAAGTATCTGCTCCTGATCGTGGACGAGGCCAGCGGATGCATGAAGGGTTTCTGCCTGAGTGCCAAGTCGGAGAGCGAGGACTGCATCAAGAGCTTCATCAGCAAGGTGCAGACGCAGTTCGGCAAACAAATCAAGTTTGTGCGTCACGACGGAGCCCGTGAGTTTGCGACCAACTCGCTCAAGGCGTTCTTCGAAGACCAAGGTATTGAGCAGCAAACCACTGTTCCGTACGCTCACCAGACAAACGGCACGGCAGAGCGCGCGATCCGTACCATCGTCACGATCGGTCGCAGCATGCTGCACCACGCGAAGCTGGACAAGTGTTTCTGGGCTGAGGCGGCGATGACTGCCATTTACGTCAAGAATCGCCTGCCGTCACCCAAGATCGAGGCCAAGACTCCGTTTGAGATCGTGTACAAGTCGAAGCCGAGTGTGAAGCACATGCGTATCTTCGGGTGTCGCGCATATGTGCTGACGCCGAAGGAGAAGCGACTCAAGTGGGACGCGAAGGCTCGCGCCGGTGTGTTCATGGGCTACGAGGAAGTGTCGAAGGCCTACCGAGTTTATGACATCGAGGCGGGGAAGGTGGTGATCAGTCGCGATGTCACCTTCGACGAGTCGACTTTTGGCGTTTCGGCGATGGATCAGGATGACGATGTGGACGAAGCCGTTCTCAATTTCGACAACCTGGATATCAGCGATGCTGTCCCTGCCCAGACGGATTTCAAGCAGGCGGGGAAACGCAAGAACCGCTCCGACAGTAACCGCAACATGGGTCAAGCGAGTCGTGGAGCTGGTCTGGAAGAAGCAAGTGCGCCGAACGAGTCGTTCGAGCGCGGACCAAAACGCCGTTCAAGTGTGCGAGTGGAATCAGGGCCAAGTGACGAAGAAGAAAAAGATGATGAAGACAGTTCAAGTCCTCCTGTATTCTGGCGTGCGAGTGCCAACGCCGTGGAAGCAAGCGATTTGTCGGAGCCATCGACGTTCCAAGAGGCGATCAACGGACCCGACCAAGCGCACTGGCGCAAAGCCATTCGTGCGGAACTCAAGTCGATGCGTCTACGTGGTGTGTTCCGCGGTGCGAAGCTACCATCAGGTCAGCGTGCCATCGGTACGAAGTGGGTGTTCAAGATCAAGCGAAAAGCCGATGGATCAATCGAGAAGTACAAGGCGCGCCTGGTGGCCAAGGGCTTCAAGCAGAAGTACGGCATCGACTACACCGAGACGTTCTCGCCTGTGATCAAGTACGTGACGCTGCGCATGGTGATCGCCCTAGCCAAATACTTTGGTTGGCCCGTCGACCAACTGGACGTGGTGACTGCGTTCCTGTACGGCATCATGAAGGAACTCGTGTTTTGCGTCGTTCCGGAAGGCGTGGAGCTGGATGGCGATTTCGACTGCGTGGAGTTACTGAAAGCCATCTACGGTCTCAAGCAGGCATCGCGCGTGTGGAACGAGACGTTCGACGAGTTCGTGTGTTCCATCGGATTTCACGTGTCGGCTTATGACCCGTGCCTCTACATCAAGGAAGTCGACGGTCATTGCGTGCTGCTGCTCGTGTACGTGGACGACGTACTGATTACCGGGAGTTCGGCTGAGCTCATCGAGCAGACCAAGCGCGAGCTGAAGACTCGCTTCGAGATGACCGACAGCGGCAAGTGTGCCTTCATTCTAGGCATCGAGTTGGTAGACGGCCCGAACGGCAGCGTGACGATGTGCCAGCGGCGGTATGTGGATGACATCCTGAAGCGTTTCGGTATGGACGAGTGCAAGGCTGTGGTGTCTCCCGTGGATTTGAGCTCACGACTGGTTGCGAGCGACTCGGCGATCAAGCTGAACGCGCCATTTCGTGAAGCTGTGGGTGCGCTCATGCATCTCATGACTGCGACTCGCCCGGACATTGCATATGCTGTGGGCTACGTGTCACGCTTCATGGAGAATCCACAGGAGGAGCACTGGATGGCCGTGAAGCGCATATTTCGCTATCTGCAGGGAACCAAGTCACACGGCATCAGCTTCAAGCCTGGTGACAGCGTGGACTTTCGTGGATACTCTGACGCAGACTGGGCCGGCGATCTCGCGGATCGCAAGTCGACTTCGGGCTACGTGTTCCTGCTAACAGGTGCTCCCATCAGTTGGGGAAGCAAGAAGCAGTCGAGCGTGTCGCTATCAACGAGTGAAGCGGAGTACATCGCGCTGAGCCTGGCCATCCAAGAAGGCAAGTGGGTGCACCGATTGGTGTGTGAAATGCTCACGGTTGCTGGAGAAGCGTGCCCGGAGCTCAAGATTTTCGAGGACAACCAGTCATGCATCAAGATGACGAAGAACCCCGTGAACCACGGTCGCGCCAAGCACATCGACATCAAGTACCACCACATCCGCGATGAAGTAAAACGCGGTGAAGTGACGGTGGAGTACTGCGAAACTGCGACGATGCTAGCGGATATCATGACAAAGGCGATGCCGGGGCCACGCCACAAGGAACTGACTCAGGCTCTCGGCGTGACAGAGTGTTCGCATTGAGGGGCGTATTGCGGTACCTGAGTTATGGTACTCGTGGGGTACCGGTATACTGGTACAGTACCGGTTGTACCAATGACCAACACTCACCGCCTGCTCAATCATTCTGTATGTTTACACTACATGTTGTCAAGGAGACGCCTCGAGCAGCTGCGGTATACCGGTAGGGTACCGGTATGACCTTCACTCAGTGGCACTGCAATCACTCTGGCGATTACGGGACGAAGATTACTTCCCACTGATTACGCCATAAATGATTACGCTGCACGTGGGTACAAGATTGTGGGTACAAGATGGGCATCGACGTGGCGCTCTGCGATTGGCTGAAATAACTCAGGGTACCCAGCAGGAAATCCAGTAGGCTTAGAGGTAGCAAGGAGTTTGTGAACTAAGGACCTAAATCAATCACTTTGCATTTTGCCAACAACGACCCAAGCCTTTAGGTTATGAGCCCAAGCTCTACCTTCCCTGCCCAAGACCCCGACTACGCCTTCGCCATGGACGCCACGCCGCCTTCCGCCTTCCGCATCAACAAGTTCGACGGAGCTAACTTCCACACGTGGAAGTTCAAGATGCAGATGGTGCTGGAAGAGCGCGAGCTGTGGGAAGTCACGTGCGGGGAGATCAAGCTGGAGAACTGCCAGACGGCGACCGATCAAGCGCTCTTCCGGAAGAAGTCGCGCAAGGCGCTGGCGATCATCTGTCTTGCGATGGAGGACTCGCAGCTGCCGCTGGTGCGGTCGGCCAAGGACGCGCATGATGCATGGTCAAGACTGGAAGGACACTTCGAGAAGAAGAGCCTGGCGAACAAGCTCTTCCTTCGTCGTCGATTCTTCACGCTCATGATGGAGGAAGGTGATGATGTGCTGCAACACATCAACAAGCTCAAGACTCTGGCGGAACAGCTCGACGCGGTCGGCGCTCCAGTCAGCGAGGACGACTTGGTGATCACGCTTCTCGGGAGCCTGAGCGAGTCGTACCAGTTCCTGATCACGGCGTTGGAATCAAGATCCGACACGCTGACGTGGGAGCTGGTGACGTCTCGGCTGCTACATGAAGACATGAAGCGCAAGGAGCAGGGTGGCGATGGAGATGGCGCCGCGCCTGGTCAGGCGTTCATGATGAGGGACAACAAGCGCAAGGGCCGACCGTCGAAGAAGAGCGGTGCGTGCCACAACTGCGGCAAGTATGGACACTGGATCGCGGAGTGCCCCTCGCGGATCCAGGACAACATGGAGCGGCAGCGCTCGCAGCGTGCCAACGTCGCGCATGAGGACGACTCTGGCGACTATCTCTTCTTCGTAGACGGCGATGGCGATATGGCCATGGCGGCGTTGGCGAATGGTGCATGGCTGGTCGACTCGGGTGCGACGCAACACATGGCGCACTCGAAGAAGTTCATGAGAAACTACAAGGCTTTCACTCCGGTCGACGTGCGTCTCGCAGACGACGGTGTGGTTCAGGCGATCGGCAGCGGCGACATTGTCATGGAAATGAAGACGCCTCGCGGCACCAAGAAGGGTGTGCTCACGAACGTGTGGCACATTCCCAAGCTAACGCGCAATCTCTTCTCGATCGGGCGTTTCACCAAGGACGTCGGATCGGTGACCTTCGACAGCGACGGATGCTTCATCGAGCTGAAGGGGATGAAGTGCACGATCGGCGCACGTGAGGGCAAGCTGTTCAAGCTGTGCATGACGCCCGTGCGCCTGAACGAAGCGAATTCGGCGATCCCGAACGGGAGCCAAGGGGACATCAAGTCGTACCTCTGGCACCTTCGACTCGGCCACATTGGTCACGCTGGACTCGACGCCATCGTCAAGAAGAAAATCGGCGTCGGCATTGACCTCGGGTCGGCGAGCAAGTGGGAGATGTGCGACGGATGTGCGCTCGGCAAGCAGACGCGAGTGCCGTTCCAGTCGACATCACCCAAGCGTGCCAAAGAACTGCTGGAGGTTGTGCACAGTGACGTGTGCGGGCCCATGAGCACCCCGACGTTCGGGGTATGCGCTACTTCGTCACCTTTATTGACGACAAGTCGCGCTACTGCGTGGTGTACCTGGTGAGGAACAAATGGGAGGTGGTCGACAAGTTCGCGCACTTCGTGGCGTTTGCGGAGACGCAAACCGGCAAGCGCGTCAAGGAGCTTCGCAGTGACAACGGCGGTGAGTACAAGTCCGACAAGATGGCCAAGCTCTGCAGCAAGCGTGGCATCGTGCAGAAGTTCACGCCGCCATACACACCGCAGCTCAACGGAATCGCGGAGCGCATGAACCGGACGCTAGTGGAATGCGCTCGGTGCATGCTGGAGCACGCGAAGCTGTCCAAGGCATACTGGGGGAAGCAGTCGTGACGGCCATGTTCCTGCGCAACCGCTGTCCGACACGCGTCCTGGACAACGATAAGTCTCCCTACGAGCTGTGGACCGCCAAGAAATTGCTGGCCAACCTCAAGGTGTTCGGTTGCCACGCATACGTGCATGTGGCGAAGGGAGAAAGCGGACCAAGCTGGATGCGCGGTCAGTGCGGTGCAGGTTCCTGGGGTACTCGGACCACGAGAAAGCGTATCGGTTCGAGGAGATCGAGAGTGGTCGCGTGCTGGTGAGCCGCGATGCACAGTTCATGGAAGATGTTTTCGACGGTGGAAGACGTGACTACAATCCAAAGGAGGCGCTGGTGAGCCTTCAAGATACGGAAGAATACACCACGGATGAAGATGAACAGTCAATATCGAACGACGAAAATGAAGAGGCTGCGCGGGATGATGATTTTGAGCCCGGCAGCAAGAGACACCCGCGGACGCAGTCGCTGGAGGAAGCGGTAGAGACCCCGAGTGCCAAGCGATACGCGTCAGAGAATCGACGCCAAGGACTGGATGAGATGTCTGCCATGGCTCGGGACAACGACAATAGCTTTGAGGCGGTGTACGTCGTGGATTCAGTGGGAGAAATGCCGACCACGTTCAAGTCGGCGATGGAATCAGCGACGCACGCAAGTGGAAGGAGGCCTGCGACTCGGAGTACGACTCGCTGTGCAAGAACGACACATGGGACGTGGTGCCGCTGCCCAAGGGACGCAAGGCAATCGGCTGTCGATGGGTCTTCCGCGTA